>PVJS01042327.1:0-17562 GCA_004027185.1 Glis glis | reverse complement strand
TATCCATCCATCCATCCATCATCCATCCATCCATCCATCCAACCATCCATCCATCATCCATCCATCCATCCATCCATCCATCCATCTATCCAACCATCTAACCATACATCCATCATCCATCCATTTATCCGTCCATCCATTCATCATTCATCCATTCATCTATCCATCCATATATACAACCATCTAACCATCTAACCATCCATCCATCCATCATCCATCTATCCATCCATCCATCCATCCATCTAACCATCCATCCATCCATCATCCATCCATCCATCCATCCATCTAACCATCCATCTATCATCCATCCATCCATCCATCCATCATCCATCCATCCATCCATCCATCTAACCATCCATCCATCATCCATCCATCCATCCATCCATCCATCCATCTATCCAACCATCTAACCATACATCCATCATCCATCCATTTATCCGTCTATCCATCCATCATTCATCCATTCATCCATCCATCCATATATACAACCATCTAACCATCCATCCATCCATCCATCCATCCATCCATCCATCCATTCACCCACCCAGACATGGGAACTCTTTGAAGGCTAATTGAGCCCTATGGTGGAGAGAGACCCCCATTCTATCACCCTAGAGAGTCCTCCCTGTTTTTTCTTCTGTCCTGGGAGCACTTACCAGCACATCTCCAGAATCTTCACCTACTTGTTGATGTGTTGGTCTGTCTTGCCCACCAGAAGTAAGCTCCAAGAGAGCAGGGACTGGGTTTTCTTGGTCACTCCTATCTTGGTCTCTCCTGTGCTGAGGGGGGGAGACTGGCACAGAGTTGGCCCTTAAAGCTATGTGTTAAATAAGTGAGAACTTGCATGGAGACTGATTATTACACGCGGCACAGGAAACTCCTTCCCGGCGTGGAGCCTTTCCACAAAGTGAAAACTAGAACTAAAACAGATGCGTATCCTATGGTCCAGCCATCCCGCTTCTGGGCATAAGTCCAAAGAAATGTGATCGCACCTACACCAAGAGATGGGCAAAAGAAAGTTGATAGCGACACTCGTGTCATAGTCCCGAGTGAGGACAATCCGGTGCTCACCCTCGTGGGCATGGCTGCGGAGACTGTGGTACATCTGCACAGCAGAAAGCGAAGCCCCAAAGAAAGTAAAATAAACAAACCACCAATATGCATCAAACCTGGGCGAGTCGCACAAACGTCTTTGAGTCAAAGAAGCCAGACATAAAATAACACAGGTTGTGTGAATCTATCTATTTCAGGTTGAAAAGCGCAACGAACCCATCTATGCATTAGAAGTTGGAGGGTGGTAATCCCTGGGGGAATAGCGACTTGGGGTGTGAGAACCTTCCAGGGGCGTCCAGGGGTGGGGGCTGGATGTCTTGAGTGCCTTGCTGGACACACAAGTGGGTTTGGTTTGGGAGAATTCATTGAGGAGTACCCATATAACTTGTACCTTTCTCCATGTGTGCTTTATTTTATTTTATATTTTTGCGGTACTGGGGATGGAACCCAGGGGCATTCTACCTCTGAGCTACACCCCCGGCCCTATTTTTCTTATCCTTTATTTTGAAACAGGGTCTTACTAAGTTGCAGAGGGCCTCAGTAAGTAGCTGAGGCTGGCCGCGAACCCGGATCCTCCTGTCTCAGCCTCCCAAGTACTGGGATGACAAGCGTGCGCCACCACGCCTGGCTTATTTATTTTATTTAAAAAATGTTTTAAAAATTTTTATTAGTACATTAAAATTATACGTAATAGTGAGATTCATAGTGATAAATTTATATATGCACATAACATTATTTGGTCTTCCCTGTACCTCCCCTTTCCCTTCCTTCCTCTCCCCCGATCCCCTCCGCGTCCTTCCTGGTCTCTCTTCTCATTTTCACGAGGTTACCTTTCTTTCCTTTTTTCTCTCTGGCTTCCACATATAAGAGAAAACAGGTGACCCTCGACTTTCTGGGACTGGCCGATCTCACTTAGCGTGATGTTCTCTAGCTCCACCCATCTTCCTGCCAATGACATAATTTTGTTCTTCTCTGTGGCTGCATAAAACTCCATTGTGTATAAACACCGCGTTCTCTTTGTTCATTCATCTTTTGTGAACACCTTGTCTGGTTCCATAGCCAGGCTGTTGGGAATTGGGCTGCTATAAACACGGGTATGCATGTGTCTCTATAGTATTCTGTTTTTAATTGTTTTGGAAAAATACTGAGGAGTGGTCTAGCTGGGTCACATGGTGGCTCCATTCCCAGTCTTTTGAGGGACCTCCCCATACCCCATGTATGTTATATATCAACGAAATGTATTAAAAATACTCATGGGGTCCACTATATGTAGACTGGGCTTGACCCGGGAGCCACGTGAGTCAAGAGAGGGCGTCCTTGTCCCGCATGGAGCCTTCTGTATTCTTGTGGATACTAGGACCTTGCTGGTGACCTCAGGTAAGAGAACTCTTTCCTTGTCCATAAATCAAGAATCCTAAATCCTTCTAATCAAACCCAGCTGGTGAATTCCCTCTTCACCTCCCCCTCCTCCCCACAAGGAGCAGAGTCCTCCTTGCTCCATGCTCTTTGTTATTTCCGTTCAGAGACACCTTTCAACTCCTGGCCCAGAACAGCCAAGCAGAGATCCGCCCTTGTGAACCACTCGGCCCCCCTCCTGAGACCTGGTTGGAAGCATCTGGAAAGCTCAGATTGAAACCCTGTTAGCGCGGCGTCTCGGAAAGCCCAGCCCTTCAGCCTCCCCGCACATCCGTTATCTGTTTGCTGGTGTCATTTAGGGACCCTGGCTTTCCAAACCATTGACTGAAACTTTCTGTCAATCCAACACTTTTAGGGTAATTTAACTTAATAATACCTTTGTCGGCACCGGCGTCTGTATCTGAAGGGTGATTATCATAGAAGTTATTTTAGGTTGTTTAATGGAATGTCGTATATTCTCCGTTGACAGGGCAGATCCTCGGAATGGCTTTCCACGGTGTTTACCTTTCGGAGCTCCCGCCTCACCTCCCCAAACTTACGCTGAGCGGGCGAAGACTTCATAAATTATTAGCAGTTGTTCTCCACCTCCGCGTTCACATGCATCATTAATTCTTGGTAAAAAGTTCAAACTGTCCAGGACTTAATTGTTACTACTCGGAGCACGGCTGGAAATGGATGTGGGCTCTATTATTTCCGTCAGAGATTTTTGACTTATTGCGCCCGACAGTTTTACCCATCACATCCCATTCTCCGTACCGGAGAGAAGAAAGAGAAGAGGCAAAGGGGGGGGGGGATGAACATAAATGGTTTTCCTTGAAACAAAAAATAACGCTACTACATTTATTGCTGGGGAGAAAACTCAAGGAAGCAGCTGACAAAATAATAGCTCCAGTCCCTCCCCCAAAGAGAAGAGGAGGGCGGTGGCACTGAGAGAGAAAAATGTAGATTGCAGATTTTATTGGCTTGAGCTCTAGTTTTGGTTCTCAGTTTTGAAGGTTCTGGAATTCTAGGCGTCTAATGTTGGATGATTCTGAGATGTTGAGATTCTCTGAGTCCAAGTTCCCAAGGTGTCTGATTTGAAGCATAAATTAACCCAAGAGTCTCCTATTCGGGACTGCTCAGAAGTATAGGGCGCCGGAATTAGAATGATATTAACAGCAATTCACAGAAAGAGCTCACGTTTGTTAAGAGCTTACTATGTACTGACATTGCGCTAACGCTCTGCGAGTGTCACCTTACTGAATCGTCAGTCACTCCAAATTAGTTAATTTACGAGGCTCTTTTTGTAGCAGGGAAAACCGAGGCTCAGAGAGGTTGGGCAACTTGCTCAGGGACACACAGGAGGCGAGACCTGGAGTTAAGCTCTGACTCAGCTCTGACCGGGATCCATAGGTGTAGAGCCCAAGTCTCTCGTTTCCCGTCTCAAGACACCGCTGTCTCGCCTCACCTGGCGTGCTGTGGATCAGTGCACGGAAATTCAAGTGACCACATGGGTGTGTAAATCCACTGCCAGCCACCTCCCGGGTGGCTGAGTCTTCCCTTATCATTCATCCTCCAAGGTCCCCTCCTCCGACCCTGTCCTGACACAACCGGAAGGATGGGTTGCTCCATCCTTTGCACCCCCCCCCCCCGCGGTTGGTACCAGGAGAGGGATGGAGAGGTGGTCTGATAAACTGGCCCAAAGCCCGAGCTATGGGGCCAGATTAACGTGGGGCGGAGCTGTGTTTCTTCTGCTCAATGAATGTGCTGAGTGTGAGCTGGGCACGGTGCATCAGCCTCAGATGTCTCTTCTATAAAGTGGGCGTACAAACCTGCCAGAAGGGATTGCCTGCAGACCAAAGGAGGGGCGCAGAGGGAGCTTTGCACACTGCTTCAGTACAGCTGGTGCTCAATAAATTCTGGCTCTTGTTCTGTCGTGCACAATGATTACCTGGATGTCCTGTTGCTCTGGCTGAGTGTTCTGTGAATTTGAGTGTGAGGGTCGATATCCTTCTATTTTCTTATCAATAGTTATTCCCAGTGAGATTGAGAGATTTCTTTGCCAAATAATCCCAGTAAATGGTACATTAAGATATATATTAAATTTTATTTTAATCAACAAGTAGTAGTTGTCTATATTTATGGGGTATGGTTTGATATTTGCATATATGTTTGCAGTGTGGAATGATTAACACTAGCAAACCATTAGCTCACACAGTCATCTTTTTTGTGGTGAAAACATTTAGCATTTACTCTTTTAGCAATTTGGAAACACACAGGGTTTTAGTTTTTGTTAAAGTGACCATTGAGCCAGGCGTGGTGCCGCACGCTTGTAATGCCAGTACTTGGGAGGCTGAGACAGGAGGATCGCAGGTTCACGACCAGCCTCAGCTACTTAGTGAGGCCCTCAGAAACTTAGTGAGACTCTGTTTCAAAACAAAGAATAAAAATAGGGCTGGGGGTGTAGCTCGGAGGTAGAATGCCCCTGGGTTCAATCCCCAGTACCGCATAAATAAATAAATAAATAATGAAGTGACCATTGTGTGCAATAGTTTCCTGAAGGTTATTCTAGATCCCACCTATAAGTGGAATCATGTGGTATTTGTCTTCTGTACCTGGCTTGTTTCACTTAGCACAATACCTTCCAGGTTCCTGTATGTTAGTGCAAATGACAGGGCCCCCCCTTTTTAAGGCTGAATAGTATTCCGTTGTATATATGCATCACCCTTTCTTTATTCCTTCATCCATGGATGGATATGTGGTTGCTTCCATAAACTCCCTATAGGGCAGGGTGCTACAATGAGTAGAGAAGTGTAGATACCTTCAACCTATTCATTTCACTTCCTTCTAAAAGGAATCTATAATCTCTGGATACATGGCCAGATTGCCAGGTCACATGGCAATTCTGTTTTTAGTTTTCTGAAGAACTCCATACTGTTTTCTTTTTTTTTTTTTGCGGTACTGGGGATTGAACCCAAGGGCGTTCTACCTCCGCGCTACACCCCCGGCCCTATTTTTTATACTTTATTTTGAAACTGGGTCTCACGAAGTTGCGGAGGGCCTCACTAGGTAGAGAGAGAGAGAGAGAGAGAGAGAGATGAGGCTGGCCGCGAACCCGGATCCTCCGGTCTCCGCCTCCCAAAGTACTGGGATTACAAGCATGCGCCACCATGCCCGGCTCCTCCATACTGTTTTCTACAATGGTTTTACTGATTTGCAGATCCACCAACAGTGTACACGGTTCTACCTTTGAGGTACAACCCCAGCCCTATTTTATTTTATTTTTATCTTGAGACAGGGTCTCGCTAGGTTGCTGAGGGTCTCAGTAAGTTGCCGAGGCTGGTCTTGAACCTGTGATCCTCCAGTCTAAACCTTTCAAGTACTGGGATTATAGGCATGTGCCATCATGCCTGGCTTTGCCCATTTGTAATTAGGTTATTTGTTTCCTTCCAGTGACTTGTTTGGATTCTTCATATATTTTGGATATTAGCTTCTTATCATATATATGGTTTGCAAATATTTACTCCCAGCCTGCACTTTGTCTCTTCACACTGTTGTTTCCTTTCCTGCGAAGGAGATTTTTAGTTTGATATAATCCTAATTGTTTGTCTTTGCTTTAGCTGCCTGTGATGTTGGATTCATATCCACTAAATCGATGCCTACACCAATGTTGTGGATTATCTCCCCCGTGTTTTCTTCTAGTAGCTTTATAAATCTTTAGGTCTGACATTTAAGTCTTTAATCCATTTCAAGTTGATTTTTGTATATGGTGTGAGATAAGGATCCAATTTCATTCTTCTGTTTGTGAATAATCTGTTTCCCAGTACCACTTATTGAAGAGACTATTGTTTCTCCATTGTGTGTTCTTGGTGCCTTTACTGAAAATCAGTTGACTAAAAGTACATGGGTTCATTTCTGAGCTTAGGTTCATATCAGCATCCATTAGATAATGTTCCTATTTTTACGCCTGTACCATGTTGCTTTGATTACTATAGCTTTGTGATATATTTTGAAGTCAGGTAGTACAGTGCCTCCACCTTTGCCTTTTGCTCCAGAGTTCTTAGGTTATTCAAGGTCTTTTTTGGTTCTGTACAAATTTTAGGATTATTTTTCTATTTTCATGAAAGATGGTATTGGAATTATGATAGTGATGCATTTAATCTATAGATCACTTTGGATAATATGTACACCTGAACAACATCAATCCTTTCAATCCATGAACATGAGATACATTTCCGTTTATTTGTATCACCTACAATTTCTCTTGTCAATGTTTTATAGTTTTCAGTATACAGATCTTTCACTTCCTAAGTTAAATTTACTCCTAAGTATTCTATTTTGAATAGGATTGATCTCTCAATTTTTCCTAAAAATTAAATTTACTCCTAAGTATTTTATTTTGAATAGGCTTGATTTCTCTTCTTTTTTAAGTTGTTTACTGTTGGTGTAAAAGAACACTGTTGATTTTTGTGTGTTGATTTTGTACCTTGCCACTTCACTGAATTTGCCCATCAGTTCTAACAGGCTTTGGTGGATTTTTAAAAAAAAATATATATAATATCATGCCATCAGTAAACAGAGACAATTTCACTTCTTCCTTTCTTATTTGGGCATCTTTTATTTCTTTTTCTTGTCTAATTGCTCTGGCTAGAACTTCTAGCACTATGTTAAATAGAAATGATGAGAGTGAGCATCCTTGTCTTGTTCCTGATCTTAGAGGAAAACTTTCAACCTTTCAGTGCTAAGTATGATGTTTGCTGTGGGATTTCCCTGTATGACCTTTATTGTGTTGTACATTTCTTCTATGCCTAATTTATTGAGGTTTTTTAAAATAAAAAATGATGTTGAATTTAAATGCGTTTTCTACATCTATTGCAAGTATCAGATGGTTTTGTCCATTCATTGTTAGCATGGTGTATCACATTTACTGATTTGGTTATGTTGAACTGAGGATCGATATCTTTTGAGCACTTACTGTGGGATCAGTCTTTGTGCTGGATGCTTTGTTTTTCTGACATCAGTTGACCTTTATGACTACCCTTTGAGGCAAGGAGTAACCCCTTATGCAAATGAGGAGGCCGAGTCTCAGACAATTTAGCTGTCTTGCTCCTGGCTATCAAGCTGGTGAGTAGTAGTTCTGAGATTAAAATTGAGATGGAAAAATCCTGGTTTTGTCTACTTTTGCATCTATCTATCATCTATCTATCTATCTATCATCTATCATCTACCTATCTATCAATCATCTCTATTATCTATCTCTCTATCAATCATCTATCATCTACCTATCATTTCTATTTATCTCTATTATCTATCTATCTATCTTCTTTTATCTACCTACCTATCTATCATCTCTATCTATCCATCTATCTATCTATCTATCTATCATCTATCTATCTATCTATCTATCTATCTATAATCTATCTATCTATCTATCTATCTATCTATCTATCTATCTATCATCTATCCATCTATCTATCATCTATCTCTCTATCATCTATCTATCTATCTATCTATCCATCTATCTATCATCTATCTCTCTATCATCTATCTATCTATCTATCTATCTATCTATATCTATCTATCTATCATCTATCATCTATCTATCTATCTATCCACCTATCTATCATCTATCTCTCTATCATCTATCTATCTATCTATCTATCTATCTATCTATCTATATCTATCTATCCATCTATCATCTATCTATCTATCTATCTATCTATCTATCATCTATCTGTCTGTCTATCTATCTATCTATCTATCTATCATCTATCTATCATCTATCTATCTATCTATCATCTATCTATCTATCTATCTATCTATCATCTATCTGTCTATCTATCTATCTATCTATCTATCTATCTATAATCTATCTATCTATCATCTACCTTCTATCTATCATCTGTCCATCCACTTACACACATATCCATGTCTTTCTCTCCTCTGTGTCTTTCTGCAGAATCCCAGTGAAGATGTTTGGAGGAGCCCCATGGCTTACCCTTGTCTGTCTTTGCATCTGGGCCAGGGAGGTCTGTTTCGAGTGAAGTAGGAGGAGCAGTGCTTCTTGGTGGACTTCAGAGAGTTGCTTTGACCTGGTGCACCTGCTCCCACTTGCTTCTCCCTTCCTGCTGGTCCACATGAGCCTCCTTTCCTACGGTGGAAGGAGAAGGGCCTGATCTCACGACGGTGGCGAGAGTTTCTTATGGGTTGAGTACGCTGCTGGATGGGAACAGCTGAGACACAGGGTCAGGACACAGGGTCTTGAGTTCTTGCTCTGCCATCTAAAGAACTTTGAGGACATCCCTTTCTCTCCTTGGAAATCAGTTTCCACAACGGTGTGCCAACATGTCCATTTGAGGAACAACTCAAGGGGTTCCATACTGTTTCTGAAGCAATGGAACAGATACTCTAATGCAATCACTCTGAGGAAGCCTTAAATATCAGTCAGACACAGTAGGGGCTTCTGTGGATGGAGAGGAATTAACACCGCCCTTCACCTCTCCTGTGACCACAGTATGAAAACAGATTATCTAATGGTCCTGGAGGGTATTTTCTCCTCCAGCATCGTGTGTCTTTTGTCATCCTCAGCAATTCAGCTCCATTCTTGTCTAATAGTCTAGGAGTTTGGGCACTGTGGTCTTGTCTATTTATTTATTTGTTTATTTATTTATTTTTTTTTCGGTACCGGGGATTGAACGCAGGGGTGTTCTACCTCCACGCTACACCCCCAGCCCTATTTTTTATACTTTATTTTGAAACCGGGTCTCACGAAGTTGTGGAGGGCCTCACTAAGGAGAGGGAGGGGGGGAGAGAGAGAGCGCTGAGGCTGGCCGCAAACCCGGATCCTCCGGTCTCCGCCTCCCAAAGTACTGGGATTACAAGCGTGCACCACCACGTCCAGCCCTCTATTTATTTTTATATGTTTTGGAATACGTGTCTACAGTTTCACCCAGGTCGCAAGGCTGCCTGTGCCTTAACTGCGGTGGGTCTGCTCTCAGGTCCCTGTGTGGCGCTCCTTCAGATGCTAACCTGCCTTGCCACTGAGGGAGGAAGCGCCGCCATCAAGAGAGGAGGTGAGGGCTTCATGGCGACTCCTAGCGTGGCAGAGAGACCGTCCAGGCCAGTGGTGTGCATGGCGGTGCCTTGGTACCTCTCACAGAAGGAAACGAAAGGATGGGGCTCATCACCTGTTCACTTACAAGGTACCCGAATCCCAAGTTCTCCCCATATGCATTGTGCTTTAAAAATCATTTTATTTTTTTGCTTAGTATTTTACTTTCATTACCCTTTCTTTCACACAAACAGTGGAGTGTAATATAGCTGGAAATGGTTCCTTCTGCTCCTAGTAACCCAGTATGTGCATCCTTTCCCAACTCTGTAGTCAGTGAAGTCAGTTGGTGGCTTCAAACTGGCCATGGTGGGGATATTTACACCATGAAAATTGGCCAACATTACAAATGAGAGTTTTCTTTAGGAGAGCCAGTTGCTAAACTTTGACCAACATGTCACCGGACTAACATAACAAACACTTAGAGACCCACCATCCAGCTTTGGTAAGTCATGAAATTTCACTATTATTTATGTCAGACCTTTTATTTTTCTGTTAAGAGCTAAAATAATACAAAATGGTTGGTTCCATCTGTATTACTCTTTACCATCCCATTCATTTGCTTCCTGTTCCAGAAATATCGTACGATCCCAAACTTGGTGTTTTTCATGTTTTAAAAATATTTTTACTACATATGTGTCCATAAATAATACATGGTATTGTTTTGCATATCCTTAGATTTATATCCATGGTATTATACCATATGTATCATTCCACAACTTTTATTTTTAAATACATTTTATGTTTTTTTAAAAGATTTATACATGTTGATATATGTAATTCTAGTTCATTCATTTTAATTTCTATATGGTGATCCATTGTATAACTAGATCAACATTAATTTATTCTTTTTTTTCCCATTGATGGACATGTAGGCGGTTTCCAATTTTTGTACACATTCCCTGGTGCACATATGCGAGAGATTTTAGGGCATATACTTAGAAGTAGAATCTCTAGGTGCAAGGATATGCATGCTTTATCTCTTCTAGATGCTGCCAAATTGCCCCCCGAAATGATTGTACGAATTTACGCACTCAACAGCAGTGGATGGGAGCTCTTGCCAACAATTGATATTGTCAGATGGCTTAATATTTTCCAATATGGCGGGTGTAAAATGCTATCTCTTCGTGGGTTTAATTTGCATTTTCCTGATTACTACTGGGATTGTACATCTCTGCATATGTGCATTGGCCATTTATTTTCTCTTCTGTGAATTACTTACTCATTTGTCATATCACTTCCCCCTAGAGTGTCACTTGCTTATCATTTTTGTAAATCAATTAAAATATATATACATATATATATGTGTATATATATATATATTCTGGTTACTAGTCCTTTGTGAGTATATGAAGTGAAATTTTTTTTTTTCTCCCAGTATGTATCCTGTCTTTCAATATTGTATGGGAATGTCTTTGGCTGTGTAGAAGTTTTCAAATTTAATCTAGTCACATTTATCAGTCTTTTATTGTGTGATTTGTGCTTTTTTGTCTTGTTTAATGTAGATAGTGATCCTGAGGTTATAGCTTCCTATAATTTATTACACAGTTTTAAAGGTTTTAGTCTTCCCTGTTGGGTCTTTAATTAACCTAGAATTTGTTTTTCTGTACTGTGTGAGGTAGGAATCAAATTTGCATGCTTTCCACTTATGCATCTAAGTATCCTGGCACGATGGAAAAAATAGTCCATCTTTTCTTTCAGTTTTCAATAATGTTTTATAGTTTTGGGTGTAATGGGCTTGGGCATTTTTCATCAGTGTAGTTTCTAAGTATTTAATATTTTTGATATTATTGTATTTTTATGATTTTCTGAAATTTTATTTTCAGTTTGTTTATTGCTGATACATAGAAATACAATTGATCTTTGTATATTGGCCCTGTATATGGTGACATTATTAAATTGAAATGTAAATGCTAATAGTTTTTAGATTTCCTTTTAGTTCTTCTATGTAACAATTATGTCACCAGTGAATAAAGACAATTTCATTTAATCACTAGCAATACTTAAGCTTTTAATTTCTTTTTCTTTCCCATTGCTCTGGCTAGGATACCCAATACAGGCTGAATAGAAGATTCTAATGCTTGGTGATAACCAGAATTCCTGTCAAGTTTTCTATTTTATGCAAAAACCTTTCAGTGTTTTATCATTAGGAGTAATGCTTGCTATAAATTTAATTTCTTATCAGTTTAAGTATATTCCCATTATACCTAATTAATTTTTTACTATGAGTATATATTGAATTTTGTCAAATAATATTCTGCATCTACTGAGGTGGCCATACGATTGATCTCTCCTTTCCATTGAAGTGGAAAATTACATTATCTGATAAGCACCAATCGTGTCATGATGTACTATCATTTATATATACCATTGGATTTGATTTGCAAAATTTTATTTGGGATTTTTGCATGTAAAGTTAAGAGTGAGACTGGTCTGCAATTTTCCTGTCTTATACATTTTTGGTTTTGATGTCAGAGTTATTCTGATCTCATGAACAATAATGGGAATTGTTTATTCTTTTAATATTATCTGGGAAAGCTTGTGTAAGACTAGTGTTGTTTCTTTCTTTTTCTTTTTTTTTTTGTGATGCTGGGGTTGAACCCAGAGGCATTCTACCTCTGAGCTACTGTGATAGTCAATCTAGGTTGTCAACTTGACCTGATCATGACACACCCAAGATCATGTGACTTTGGGTGTGTAACAGCAGATTAAACAGAAAGCCTGCCCCGAATGTAGGTAGCAGGATCCTGTAGGTGCAGGACTTAGATAAAAGAAGGAGAAAGCCGCGTAGAGAGTGCGCAACTCTTTCCGAAGAAAACACATCTGCTCTCGCCTGAGATCGTCGGCCTCTGGCTCATAGAACTGGAACTTCGCCATTTCTCTGAAGAGCTTCTTGATCTTCTGCTCTCATCTGAGATCGTCGGCCTCCAGCCCTTCGAACTAAAACTTCACCATCATTTCTCCGAAGAGCTTCCTGATCTTCACGTCTTGGACTGGGACTGAATTAGTGGTTGCTCCGATCCTAAGACTCCAGCTCTTAGACTGCTCGACCAGCTACTGGTTCCTCTGACTCTCCACGTGCAGTCGGAACTCGGGACTACATTGCTTCAAACTGTAAGCCCATCTGATAAATCCCTTTTTCAAATATACTCATTCTGTGAATTCTGTTAATCTAGTGAACCCTGTCCAATACAGCTACACCCCCAGTCCTATTTTATTTTTTATTTGGAAACAGTCTTGCTAAGTTGACGAGTCTGGCTTTGAACCTGCGATCTTCCAGTCTCAGCCTCCCAGTACTGGGATTATAGGCATGCACTGCCACACCTGGCATCTCTTTCTTAAACATAAAGAAGAGTTAACTGTAAATTCATATAGATTTGAGGTTTTATTCTAGAAGTTTCAAATATGTTTGATTTCTCCAATAGGCTTTGGAATGCTCCTATTTTCTATTTTTTTTGTGTGAGCATTGTAATGGTGTATTTTTGAGGAATTTATTTATTGCAACTCAAATTGTCAAGCTTATTGGCTTAAATTGTTCATGACATCTTATCTTTGAGATACCTGTAGGATCTGAAGTGATGTCTCTCTTATTATTCTCGGTATTGGCAGATGTTCTCTCTCCCGTTTCTCAGTTATTCTTGCCTGCAATTTGTCAACTTTATTGAGCTATTTAAAAGCCAAGTCTGGCATTTGTTATTAAAGGTTTTCTCTTTTATTCCTGTTCTTGTCGTTACTATTTCATCTGTTCTTCTTGTGTTTGCCTTACTCCTTTTGTAGATTTTAGAGACGGAAGATGGAATGATTAATTTCTGTCTTTCTTCTTTTATCCTATATGCATTTCAAGGACATGGAGGCCTCTCTGTGCTCTTTTTCACCTGCATGTCACATGGCTTTATATCATAGTTTCATTTAAAGTCATTTAAATAATTTAAAAATTTTCTTGATTTATTTTTTTGACTTGACAATTAGAGTCTATTGTTGTTGTTGTTGATACTGTTATTGTTATTATTTATGGTACTGGGGATTGAACCCAGGGGTATTTTACTTCTAAGCTATACCCCCAGCCCTATTTTACTTTTTATTTTGAAATAGGAGTCTCACTAAATATCTGAGAGCCTCACTACATTGGTGAGGCTGACTTTGAAACTGCAATCCCCCCATCCCCATCTCAGCCTCCCAAGTACTAGGGTTACAAGCATGTACCATCATGCCCGGCTTAGAATATATTATTTAATTTCTAACCAGTGGGGAATTTCCTAGTGATCTTGTTTTTGGCCTTAATTTCCATATAATTTGTTTGAGCTCAGAGAAAATACTTTGCATTTTGAAATTTTATTATTATATATATATATATATTTTTTTTTTGCGGTACTGGGGATTGAACCCAGGGGTGTTCTACCTCCGCGCTACACCCCCGGCCCTATTTTTTATACTTTATTTTGAAACCGGGTCTCACGAAGTTGTGGAGGGCCTCACTAAGTAGAGAGAGAGAAAGAGAGAGAGAGAGAGAGAGAGAGAGAGGGAGAGAGAACGAGAGAGCTGAGGCTGACTGCGAACCCGGATCCTCCAGTCTCTGCCTCCCAAAGTACTGGGATTACAAGCGTGCGCCACCACGCCCGGCATGCATTTTGAAATTTTATAAAGACTTCTTTTTAATGTCCTTGCATATGGTCAACTTGGTAACTATTCCATGTGGACACAGAAAGGATGTTGTGTATAATGTGGCCTGCTTTTCAATTAGGTCAGAATTAACTGTGTTATTCAGATCTTTGTCATTACTGACTTTTTATTGCTGTATCAGATATCCAGAAGGGGATGTCAGCCCCCCTCCACGTTATTATGCATTTATCTTTTCCCCGTGATTTTGTTTGTACTTTATGTACTTTGAAGCTATATTGGTGACTGTATACAGATTTAGGATTGTGACGCATTTCTCTTTTATTTACTCTCTGTATTTCCAGTTATATATTTTGCCTTCATGTCTACTTTGATATTAGGATGGCTGCACCAGCTTTCTTTTTGATTAGCATTTGCATGGCACATCTTTTTATATTTTTGTGTTTTCATCTATATTGTTACACTTAAAATATGGCTCTTATTAGTAGCATATGCTCCTCTTTGTAACCAAGTCTGACAGTCTTTGCCTTCTATTTGAAGTATTTACCTCCTTTATATTTAATATAATTACCATATTAGGTTACATAAAAACTACAAATGTTTAAAACAAATTACATCATTTTACATACGGTAATGTGATATATTTTTTGAGCACAGGCATAACATTGATTTTTATTAATCTTATCCTTAGGAATTTTACATATTTATGTGATCTTGTAAGTAAAATTGTCTTTAATTTTATTTTCTAGTTGTTTAATGACAGTATATAGGCATACTATTGATTTTCATTAAACTCACTTATTATAAAGACAGCTTTACGTGTCCCTTTTCAATGTTTGCCTTTCATTTATTTTTTCTTGCCTTATTGCAGTGGCCATGGTATCCAGAATAATGATAACTAAAAAAGTACTGAAGTGGACATCCTTGAGTCTTTTCAAATATTAGGGAAAATGATAACTATTGCACCATTAGTTTGTTAGCTGTAGTTTTTGTTTTTAATTTGGCATGCCCTTTATAAATTTGAGAAAGTTTCTTTCCATCTTCTGTTAATTGAGAGTTTTATCATGGACACCGTTTAATTTAAAAAATGGTTTGTTGATATCGATGTAATTATATGAATCTTTGTTCTTTATTCTCATAATATCATTAATTGCATTGATTGATTTTAAATGATTATGCCAGTTTGCATTCTTGGGTTAAACCTCACTTATGACCTAATATCTTCTCATCTAATGTGGCAGTCAGTTTGATGATATTTTGTTAAGGACTTCTGCACTCATCTCCAAAGGGTAAGCGCCTGCAATATTCTTTTCCTGCAATTTCATCTATTTTATATTGGGGTAATACCAACCTCATAAAATGAGGCCTATTCTTCCAACCTTTATTTTGTGAGGGAGTTTGTGTAAGCCCGGCATTATTTCATCCATGTAGCAATCTTCTCCTGGAGCTTTCTTTGTGGGAAGATCTTAGAATATAAATTCAATTTCTTTAGTATGTATACGGCTATTCAGAGTTCCTCTTTTTTCAAATGCCAAGTTTGGTGATTTGAGTATTTCAAAAGGTTTTTTTTTTTCATTTTATCTGAATTGTGGAATTTATTGGCATAAAGTTGAATAGTATTCAGAGTTTGCCTGGGATGGAGGGTCTCTGGGATGCAGGGTTTTCTGCTGTACAACTGGATCCGTCCTGGGCACACCAGGAGGATCTGGTCACCTCCATGTCAACGCCCCACGTCCCTCACCTGTTTCTATCCCAGCCCTTCCTTCTGGAAGCTCTCTTGCAATACTGGGAGGGGAGTTCACGCTGCCTTTCAGAAGCTTGTGACCTTCCTCTTCCTCTTTTGCTTCCCAGGTGGTCACAGGAGTCATTAAAAATGTCTCGATGGAGGAAACTGGCCTTTCAAGTTTCAAATTATATCACTACAGCCTCACAATGGCCTAGATCTTTGCTTGTTTCTCTGGGGCTCTATTTAGCATGTTGGACACCCAGTGTGAATCATTTATTAATACCACCTCTCTTTTTTCATGTGGCACAATTATTTCGAAGGATAATCAGAAATAATCCTCATTTTCTTCATTTGTCTTTTGGTTTTACAGTAAATAGGAATAAAAATAACTTTCAATTTTAAACATGTGATCTAAATCTAGTATTTCATAAGCCAGGCACAGACAGACAGACAGACAGACAGAGATATAGCCTATTGTTACTCATGTGTGGAAGCTAAAAAGTTGATCACATGGAAGTAAAGAGTAGAATAGAGATCACTAGAGCTGGGTGTGGTGGTGCATGCCTGTAGTTCCACTACTTGTGTGAGGCTGAAGCAGGAGGGTCGCTGGCTTGAGGTCAGCCGCAGCAATTTAGTGAGACTCTCAGCAACTTAGCAAGACTGTTTCAAAACAAAAAGGGCTGGGGGTGTACTCAGAGGTAGAATGTTCTGGGTTTCAGCCCCCAGTGCCACAAAAAGAAACAAAACACACACACACACACACACACACACACACACACACAGAGAGAGAGAGAATAGAGATCATTAGAAGCTAGAAAGGGGAGTGGGGAGGAGGAATAGTAAGGGGTGAGTAATTGGTACCGAAATACAGATGGGGGTCATTTGCTGTGGCTTGGGTCTGGCGTGTCCCCCCAAAGGGTCACTTGTGGAAGGCTTGGTCTCCAATGAGCAGTGCCCAGAGGGGGGGCTTTGGGCAACTGACTGGGTCACGAGGGACCTGACCCCATGGTGGATTAATCCACTTGTGGATTCATAATTGATGGACTATCGAGAACTGGTGGACACTGTAAGTGGTGGGCTCTAGCTGGAGGAAGTAGGTGGCCAGGGCATGTAGGAAGGGTATGTGTTGTCTCTGATCCCTTCCTTTCTCTCTCCTTGCTTTCGGCTGTCATGAGATGAACGTCTCTGCTCCACCACGTGCTGTCCCCGCCAGGCTTTGTCTCCACAGGGCTAATGGCAGTGGGGCTGGCCAACTGCAGACCAAACCCCAGAGACCATGAGCCAAAATAACTCTTTCCTCCTTTAAGTTGTTTCCCTTGGCTATTTTGTTACAGCCACAGAAAGCTGACTAATACATAGTGCTAATGTTGCATAGCACTGCAGTGTAACATAGTCAATAACAACGTATGATCCATTGCAACGTAACTAGAGGAGTGTGCAGGCTCTCAACCCATAGGAATAATATTTGAAGAGATGGAAATGCAAATTACCCTGATTTCATCATTACACACTGTAATTATACATGTACCAAAGTATACTACTCTACCCCATAAATAAGTACAAATGTTATATGCCAATTAAAAATAAAAGTTAAATTAAAAAATTGACTATTTCATGTGTGAATTAAAATTTCTTACCAAAGCAAACTATTGCTTCTCACAAT
>PVJS01042326.1:2500-17562 GCA_004027185.1 Glis glis | reverse complement strand
GGAGGAGGAGGAGGAGCAGGAGGAGGAGGAAGAGGAGGAGGAAGAGAATAATTTGGGATTTCGAGTCATAGAGACATGTCACCAGCTGGAGCTAGCCTTCATGTTGGTCTTCTAAGTTTCCTGGAAAGAAGAGAATATGGGAACCAGAACAGGATGTCATTGGATTCCTTTAGGCGTTCCCTTCAGATTGATGAGACTGTGGAGCAACCAGGGCCCTTGTCCACTCTGGTGGGTGTGGAAACTGGAAGAGGCTGTGAGGTGAGCAGCCCGTTGCCCTCTTGTAATATGAATGTGCATGTGCGGGGTGACCCAGCCATTTGTGTCCTAGATATGGAATGGGAGCAACAGAAACACGCATGTGGGGATACCACCAGACCTACAGACATGAAGTGCTGCTCACGGAGCAGAACGATGGGGCAATCCAGACAGCCATCAAGAGTCAAATGAATGAGAACAGCGTTGCACCAAAGAGAGGCAACTTTTATAAATGCTCAACCAGATAAAAACAAGACCCAGGGAAATAGCATTCCACTTAAAGCTCAAAAACCTGAAAATTTAACCACCAGAGTGTTCAGAGATATATTCACATGTAAAAAAGCTGGAAAAATACAAAATCCACCAAAAAAATAGATTAAGGATTAACAAACTCCATCTCAAAAGAGTAATTACAATGGAGAAAGAGGTACTTGGGGGCTTCAGAGTTATTGGTAATGTTCTATTTCTCAAGTTGGGTGGTGGGATATGATATACAGGTGTTCACTGTATTATTGTATTACTATTTAAACAGCATATGCAGATAGGACATTTACTCATACTATTAAAATGTATTTCCTAATAAAGAGACTGAGCAGTATAAGCAACATGGCAAAAAAAATGTTTAGCCTGTTCAGATGTTCCAGGTGAGGTCAGAGCTCCCCAAAAGAGAGGTACCCTATAAAAGCAGGTGTGACCTCCTAGGAATACACAAGTCAATTAGAAAATGACAATCTAATCATTTTAAATGAGAAAAACACATAAGCAGGTAAGCAGGTGAAGAGGTGTTCAACATCACCATCTGGGAAACACAATGATGCCAATACATGCTTCCCCCAGGAGCTACAATTAAAAATGCTGACTATAACAAGTGCTGGTGAGGACATGGAGCTGCTGGAGTCCTCAGTGGGGAAAGTACAAATGGCACTAAACACTTAGGTAAGATGATTGGCGATTTCTCCTGAAGTTAAATATACACCCAACCATACATAAGAATATGTAACCAAGAGAAATTAAAACAAGAAAACTGGCATGCCAGCTTTATTGATAATCACCCAGAACTGAAAAAAAACAATATAAACAAGAGAATGGATAAACAAATTATATTTCAACATGGGTATTCACAGAAAAACTAAAAGGATGAACTACTGATCCATGGATGATTTGAATCTTAGAAACATTGTTCAAACAAAAGAAGCCAGACCCATTCTACAAATAGGCGGTTCAAGAGCAGGCAAAACTAATCTATAGTGCTAGAAATGCAAATGATGGTTATCTTGGGTGAAAAGTTTAATAGAGGGGATGGAAAAAATTTAAGTGATAGGGATGATAGAAAAATTCTACATCTTGGTTTAGGAGACAGTGGGAATACACATTTGTCAAAACTGTTGAACTATATACTGAAAATGTTTGTTTCCCTATATTAAAATCTGCTTTGACTTAAACATAACTAATAAAGATCTTTTTGAAGAAAGAGTGACAGAGAAGCATTAGAGACAGTATATACTGTTGCAAGGTAGTGTCCCAATCAGGACCAATTAGACCACCAAAGGTGTTAAATGAGAGTCTTTATTACTGGCCAGTAAGACCACATAGGCATGAGAGCCAAGTGCAGTACTTGACTGCCCTCCAGCGTTTTTTTTTTTTATGGGGTAAGATGCAATACATGCTTAAGATGCAAACTGAGGTTCCCATGGCAGGTTCCCACAGCAGGGGGTGGAAAGCCCCTAATGTTCCCATAGTATTCAGGTACACCAAGCAAGCCAAGCATAACGAAAGTACAGAAGTAAGAATAGGCTGTTAGTGTTTACAATAACACAATTAGTTTGTACAATACATTTTGTTAGTATCAACAGATCATTAATTATGTGCCCATATCCCGGTTTGATTTTTAGAAAAACTTCCCTGTTCTATAGCCAGGGTGAGGTCACCCTTAGCAACAATCATGGAGTCCTTCAGCTACAGACTTTAACTACAAATTACTTCAGCTACCAACTAACTATGCCTCATCACATTCCCCACTAGTTCTATGGAGATGAGTCAAATCGTCGACTCATCGTTTGTCGGTATAGGATTATACCGTTCCTTTAAAATCAAGATTTTTACAGCATTTATTCTCTTTCTGATATATGTAGTCAAGCAATTGATTAAACAAGGGCCAACAGTTAAGGCTAGGAGCAAAAGAATTAGGGGTCTTGCCAAGGCTGTGATCAAGGTGGTAAGCCAAGGAGACCAGGAAAATAGAGCCTGATACCAGTTAGCAGATTTGCGCCTACGTTTTTCTCTTTCCTGCAAATTTTGGTGGACTAGGGCCAAACTCTCTAATCACCCCAGATTGATTAGCATAAAAACAGCAAGTTTCTCCTAAGGCCATGCAAAGCCCGCCTTATTTCATGAATAGGAGATCTAGGCCCCTTCGGTTCTCAAGTACTACCTCAGCCAAAGAATCGACCTGGACTTCTAATCAAGAGAGAGAATTTTTTTTTTTTGCGGTACCGGGAATTGAACCCAGGGGCGTTCTACCTCCGCGCTACACCCCCGGCCCTATTTTTTTTATACTTTATTTTGAAACCGGGTCTCACGAAGTTGCGGAGGGCCTCACTAGGTAGAGAGAGAGAGAGAGAGAGAGGGAGAGAGAGAGAAAGAGAGAGCTGAGGCTGGCCGCGAACCCGGATCCTCCAGTCTCCACCTCCCAAAGTACTGGGATTACAAGCGTGCGCCACCACGCCCGGCTAGAGAGAGAATTTTTTAAATGTCCTAGGTCGACACCTATCTGGGCACTCAGCTCCTTGAAGCTTTTATCTCCTACTATTAGAGCTGAGGCTCCTATAGCTACGGACCCAGCAACCCCTAGTCCTACCAAGAAAGGAACCAATATGGAGGCTGCCCTTTTTGTTCTTAGTTGTCTGAGATCTTCGAAATCTATGCGGAGATGGACGCTTCCTTCTTCTCCACTGTAGACAAATACCGGGGGATGACATAAACCAGTAGGCAGAGGTTTTGCCCAAAATTTTCCTCAAAAACATCAGAGGCTATACACTTAGTAAATCCATTAGTACACGCCAACCAGGTGGCCTCAGGGGCCTGGAAAAATACCTGTTGATCAGTGTTACGGTTGGTGCGCTGGCTACTGCTGCAGACACTTTTATAAAGAGAATTATTTAAGTAAAAAAAAAGCCAGGGACTTTGGTGACAAACGGGAGCAGAGAGATGACACGGTATTGAAGCAGGTGCGAGGGAGACAGGTTTGTGTTTTAAGAGAAATGACAGCGCAGTTCAGTCTCATGGGAATGATGGGGGCAAGGATTGCTGCAGTGGCCTCTGGAGAAGAGCACAGGATCTCTTACTTGAAAGTCTAGGGCACTGGCAGGACAGTAGAGACCGGTGCAGAAGAAGACAGGTGGGAGATGATGTTGTGGATCTGTGGCTATTTTCTTCTGATTATTCCTCTTTCTCAGTGAGGTTGAAAGCAAGGTTCTCAGCGGAGAGTGAAGTAGGGAGCAGGCAGTGGAGGGTTGCAAGGACAGGGTGTGGAGCAGTCACTTAGGGCACAAGAAGGAGAATGGTCTCTGGCAGGTCAGCCAACCACAGCCCTTGAGCCAAATCCTGACCACCACCTATTTTCATATGGCCCAGGGCCAAGAATGGCCTTTGCATTTTTAGATAGTTGGGGGAAATAATCAAAAGAATAATATTTTATGGCATGTGAAAATTATACGAAATCTAAATTTCAGTTTCCATACATAAAGTTTCATTGGCACACACGGCTGCGCTCATCCATTTATGACTGGTCTAGGACTGTTCTCACACTTAGAACAGCAGAGCTGAGTCAGGCCACAAAGACTGCATGGCCCCGCCAACCCTAAAATATTTACCATTTGGCCCTTTACAGCAAATTTGCCAACCAATATGACTGCTAAGCAGAATTAAGAGTTCACTTGAGGATGGCAGTCTTAGATTTAAAATGAGATATATCAATGTAGTTGTATGTTTATCTGTAACGCAGCAATAATTACTCCAATAATTGGGTCCCAGTTTGGTTGTTGATTGAATTAAATGAGATCACATATGTAGAGTATCTAGTATAAAGAAAGTACTTATTTACAATGAAAACCCCAGGCACCTCCTAACATGGCCGCCTGCTGGGACTAATGAGTTCTGATTAGGTAAAGTGCAGAGACCAAAATGGGATTCCAGTCCAATGAGGGCTGCTTCCTGGACCAGAGATTTTCCTGTTCCAAACTTCTTATCTATTAACCTGGGTTTTTTTGCATCCACACCTCCTGAGAGCAATTTTCTGTGGCCCTCCTGGTATGTATCAACCCCAACTCAAAACAAGGAATGTCCTCTCTCTAAGTTACTGAAGCTGGCCTCAAATCTGTGATCCTTCTGTCTCAGCCTCCCAAGTACTGGGATTACAGATGTGTGCCACCTCCCACCAGACTCATGCAAGTGGTAGACATTGTAGCCCGAGTTGGGCCTAAGTGGCCACCTGCGCACAGGGAATCTGCCTCGCACCCCTGACCACACAGGGGAGCAAACAGCTGTGAGACAGCACAGGTGGGCCCGGAACTGGGGGTTTGGGAATCAAATCAAGGGATGGCCTTCTAGAGGGGCTCCCTCCACCCAGCTTTTCTCCCACCCCACCACAGAGCAGCTCCATAAAACAGAAGCAGGACAGAGTGTGGGGGAAATGTCAGTGTCCCTGTTACTTCCCATGAATGAGAATTGTCATTGCCTTTTTAAGACGTTTTAGAAATTTTAATCCAACGGCAAAAAAATCACTATTTTCTTAAATTTAATTAATTTACTAAACTCCTCATGGTTCATTGGATTCAATCCTGTATCTGTGATCTTTCTGGGTCCATTACACTCATGGGATTTGACTTCATCTCTTCTAACTCATAAAAATCTCATCAAAATGGAAATAAAATGCAATTTTGAACTTCCTAATGAAGGCGCCCGTCTTGGCTCCCCGGCAGTCTGGAATTAATGGCCTCTCTCCTCCACCCCTTTGTCAAGAACACTTCAATTCTTTGCCCACGGGAGAGGAAAAAGCCGATCCCAGCATTGTGAACAGTCCCTGCCCTGTGTTGTACCAGCAATCACAGGACATGGGGGACACGGAGGAGAGAGGTGTACTGTCCACAAAGCCTCTGCCAGCAACGGCCGATTTTAGGATTACACAAAGATTTTTTTAGGATTAACAAAGATTTTTTCTTTGTTAATAAAAGGAAGGGAAGGTACTGTTTCAATTAAGGAAAAAAGTAAAATCAATTTTGAGTTGACTCTTACACAGATATGGGGTGTGACAGGCCAGATCCCCAAGGGTCGCCCCACAGCCATCCCTGACCCTGGTTTTCTTACACAGGCCACCCACCCACCCCAGGTTCACCCAATAGTGGCCTCGCATGCTTATGACGACACTAGATGGAGGTATCGTCTCCATTTTTCAAATGACAAAATTGAGGACGGCAGGAGGTGCTCAGCCTCTTGTCCGTGCTCATACAACTAGCAAAGGACAGGGCAGGCCAGTTATAGCATGACAGGGTCGACCCCAAAGACGGTGATGGAAGCACACCATGGGCTTCCGCTCCATGCCAGGCTGGGCTAGGTTTTGTCCAGTCTCCACAGCTACTCAGTTGCAGGGACAGTTATACATCCCAGTTTGCAGATGGCAAATAAGGCGAGGAGGTGACGCAACTTCCCAAGACCCTGGCTGTCCACTGCGAGGACTGTGGGCTCCCCTCCTGCGGAGCCTGGCGCTTACAAAACGTGAAAGTCATCTGATGTTCCATACCAACTGGCTGCACTCCTGCCCTACACATGAACACTAAAATCCAGATCAGCATCACTAAGGAAGGGAAAATCAAAACCACAACAGACGGCACCCGGTGCTCATTCACATGACTACTATCAGAAAAAACAGAGCACAGCAAGCATGGGTGCAAATGGGGAGAAACAGAAACCCTGTGCACCACTGGGGACTAGAAAATGACACGGCCATTGTGGAAAACAGCACAGAGGAGCCTCAAAAATCCAAACCTCAAATTATCAAGTGGTCCAGCAACCCACTTCTGGATAAGTACTCAGAAGAATTGAAAGCAAGATTTTAAATTGATATGTGTGCACCTGTTCATAACAGCATTCGTCACAATAGCCAAAAGGGATGGAACCTAATTGTCCATCAGCAGATGGACAGATAAACAAGATGTGGTTTACACCTGCAGCAGAACATTATTCAACCTTGTAGAGGAAGGAAATTCTGACACCTGCTACAACGTGAACTATCCATGAGGACATATGCTAAATGAAATAAGGCAGTCACAAAAGGACAGATATTATGTGAAATCCCTCAACTCGTCAAATTCCTAGAGATAGATACAAAATCAAGAGGGTGGCCAAGGGTTGGTGGGTGGGGAAATGGGACCTGATGTTTAATGCATACTGAGTTTTAGTTGGGGAAACAAAAAGAGTTTTGGAGATGGACAGTGGCGATGGTTGTGCAACAATGTGAATGTCCTTAATGTTCCCGAACTATATATATAAAACCTGTTTTAAAAAGTCTTTTGTAGCACCGGGCGTGGTGGCGCATGCTTGTAATCCCAGTACTTTGGGAGGCAGAGACCGGAGGATCCAGGTTCGCAGCCAGCCTCAGCTACTTAGTGAGGCCCTCTGCAACTTTGTGAGACCTGGTTTCAAAATAAAGGATAAAAAATAGGGCTGGGGGTGTAGCTCGGAGGTAGAACGCCCCTGGGTTCAATCCCCGGTACCGCAAAAAAATAAAAAGTAATAAAAACTCTTTTGTTACATGTGTTTTATCACAATTGCAAAAATTAGAAATTTTTTACAAGTCCGTATCTGACACTTCCCAACTGTGTGACTTTGGAAAATTAACCCAGCTAGGGCCCTAGCCCCTCATTTCAATGCAGACACACACTCTCTCATCGGTGCTATTGAAGATTCGTGCTGGGGCTGCACATAAAGTACCCTACAAGTTGCTGGGCACAAAGAGGCACTTAGGAAATGTTTAGCACAATGGGCTGCCTCTTCCAGGCGCTCGACATGTGCAGGGTGCTGAGGAGGCCGTGGCAAGGAGCCGCACCTGATACTCAGTGCCATCTGGAACCCAGCCTGGATGAAGACTGGGTCAAGCACCCAGGAAGCAGGCAGAGGGCTGGCTGCTCAGCTTCCGGTGGACTCTGCAGCAGCACTTTAGCTCAGAGTTGCCCCAGAGGGAGCTGGGCCTGCCAGAGCAGCACCCCGTGGCCAGGGAAAGGGACATCTGTAGCAGACATGCCACCCTGACACCTCCTGCTTCCACGCACCCCTGAGAGCCACTCAGACTGCCACGTTCCGTGGGCCCTGCAAGACGGGGAAAGTCAGGAAACAGAGGCTGAGTTCACCCAGAAACTGCCATGGGAGGAGGGTTAATTCCTCAACTCAGGATCAGCAGGGTCCTCAGCTTACAAGACAGAAAAGAATCTTAGCATGCATCAGAGACATCGAGAGTTATTTAGGAAGGTAAGAAATGCACAATCAAGGGAGAATTCGGGCCACCTCAAAAGTGTGAGGTGCACTGGGAGTGCAGGGCTCTTCTTCTGCGAGGGACTTTCTTGTGTGGGAGGAGGTGTGTGAGGATGATCTCAGTCCATTAGTCATGTGACCTGGTCATCGTCAAGGTCCCCAGGTCTCCACTATTTGATCAGTAGGTAAGCTGGAAAGTCCCCTAAATTACAGGTTTCTCAAGATAGCATATCTGTTTGTTAATAGTGCACAGGGCAATCATAGTTTTTGTTGTTGTTTTGTTTTGTTTATTCTTTGATAACTTTAAGATTGACAGGTTTCCCAGTAGTTTGGGAGAGAGAGAGGCCTAGAAAAACGAACTGGTCTGGGGAGTAAATGCAAGAGGAACTTCAGCACCAGGTTCTAATACTAAAGTTTTGTGGTTTTGTTTTGTTTTGTTTTGTTTTGTTTTGTTTTGTTTTGTTATGGGACTGAAAATTGAACCCAGGGGCATTCTACCTCTAAGCTACACGCATGGCCTTATTTTATTTTTTTATTTTGAAACAGGATCTTACTAAGTTGCAGAAGGCCTAAGTTGCTGAGGCCGTGAACCTGCGATCCACCCATCTCAGCCTCCCAAGAACTGGGATTACAACCGTGTGTCACCACACCCAGCTTAAACTTATATTTTCTACCTATTTCTTTTCCTCTATCCTACATCAAAACTACTTGCATCGAGACAAGAGTAACCAGCTCTTACTGGCCTTACTGGGAGCCCACTGTGTGTTGGATTTTTTTTCTCTGCAATGCCTTCAGTCCTGGATATAAATCTCCTAGAGAAAGGTTGTCATTGGCATTTTTTTAAAGATGAGGACACTGAGGCCCAGAGAGGCCAAGTGACATCTCTGAGGTCACACTGCATGGCACTGACAGAGCTGGGTTGGACGCCAGGTGTGTCAGCCACAAAGTCACACTACTTTTCAATGTGCCCCAAGATTCCACACCCGGCTTGGCCCCGGGGCAATGGCGTCCTCTGTGTGTCCACCTGACTAAGCCTCATCCCCTTCACCTCCCCAGAATAACCCACACCCCTGATGGCGGGGGACAGAGGCAGGAGGACTGAGCCGACTGTGTGGCCCTTCTGGATTTTTCCTAGTTAGCTCAGCATCTGAAGACAGAAAGCCACCACTAGCACCTCAGGGACTGACGGACCCTCTCTGCTCAGGGGCTGTCCCTTTGCCGCTCAGCGGTGCTGGGCACGCACCGGCTCTTGGGATGAATGCAAGAATGGACATTTCAGTTCCACGCCATAGCAAGGACTGTGCCCTTCAGGGAACATGTGGTTTTTATAGACCTATGCTCCACCTGATGGGGAAACTGAGGACTACCAATGGTGTATGTGGACAAGTAGCCTCCTGTCCAGGACTGCGGGCCGGTCCCCAGGTCTCCCAAGGTCCTCACGTGGCTCCTTAAGAAATCATCCTGTCGATTCTGTTTCTCTCAAGACACCATCTCTCCACGAAGCCTGTCAGCTCACCTGGCCTCCGACTTGGGGGTGACCTGGACAGCGGAGGTGGCAGGGGACAGAGGAGGCAGAGGGCCTGGCTGAAGTGCACAGTCTCCACACCCGGCCCAGTGAAGTCCTTCCTCCCTCCTGCTGGTTGTCATAGGTTGCCGCCAGGCTTCAGATCCTCCTCCACAGAGGAAGTCCCCTGTCCTGGCCCAGGCTCATGCTTCCACCAGGGCCTGGGCTGGGCAGCTGGGGTTGAGAGCTGCAGGCCCCTCCTGGGTCCTCATGCCTGGTGCCTTCACTGCACCCCTTAGGCCTGGGTGAGGTGGGAAGGGCCCCTTCGTCATATCCCGTGCTGTCACATTAGTGCTGGGTGGCTCTCCCCACGCGGAGCGAGCAGGAAAACAGCTGCTGGGCCTCAAGGCCTCCCAAGCAAAGCTCATCCATCAAGCCTCTTTCCCGGTCCCGTTCCCAGGATGGCTTCAGGGATGCGCCCTGCAGGCCCTGAGTACTGCATGTCCCAGCCCACAGTGTCTGGGGTGCTGAGGGCAAGTGGGGACATCAGGAGCCAATCTGCACGGCTGCACTAGAAAGTCTGTGCTGAGGCCAGCAGGGGTCCAGAGAATGCAGGTGACCTCTGCCTGTCCCAGAGCGACTGACTTTCCTCCGAGCCCCTGACAAGCCAGGCTGCCCTGTCCCCGGCCCAACTGTGAGTGGGTGAGCACAAGTCACCAAGGACTGTACCCAGCATCGTCAGCACTGCTCCATGGGGCTGGTTCTGCCACAGGACGCCAACCCTCCAGCCCCGTCATCCAGCGCTCCAAATGTCCCTCCCACAAGCACCTGTCTGTCTCCACCTCACTCAGGCTCGCCTGTGGGTGTCGGTGTCTCCTGCAGGCCTCCAGCTGTGGGAGGGCCTGGACTCTGCATCTTCCTCTGAGCTCCCCTCCAGAATCCCTCCCCGTGACAGTAAGCCATGCCTGAGCGCCAGCGTCTGCCTCCTGCCAGTGTCTCCTCTGTCCCCCTCCCACCCTCCCTTCCCCAAGCCCCCTACTGACCAGGAGGCAGGCTCCAGCGTGGCCCATCCCTCCTCCTCTCCTTCCTCCTGCGCCAGGCCGCACCTCCACTCTCAGCGCCCGGAGCCCCTTCCCTTTTCTTTCCCTGCCCTGGGCTTTCCAAGCTCAGAGCACAGCTCATTTCCCCTTCGGCAAAATGGCACAGGATTGGCACACACTGTCCATATTTTTTGTGAGTGTGTGTGACTTCCTATATTTGTCTTTGGACTTCTTTTTTTTTTTTTTTTTTTGCGGTACCGGGGATTGAACCCAGGGGAGTTCTACCTCCGCGCTACGCCCCCGGTCCTATTTTTTATACTTTATTTTGAAACCGGGTCTCACGAAGTTGCAGAGGGCCTCACTAAGGAGAGAGAGAGAGAGAGAGAGAGAGAGAGAGAGAGAAACAGAGAGAGAGTTGTCTTTGGACTTCTGCTTCCTAAGTGCCCAGTAGTCTCAAGATCCGTAGGAGGGGACCCCCTGGAGCCGCAGATCCGGGCACCCACAGAGGTGTGCCATCCCGTGCCTACACTCCGGGGCACCCTTCAGCTTTGTCTCACAGGAGGCTCAAACTCCCAGGACTGACTAGAATAGGTTTTCTTTCTGAGCAGCTCACAGTCCAGTTCAATGTTCCCTTCAGCGTGGGTCCCATGTGAGAGGGGAGAGGGTTCAGCCTTACTCCTACGGAACAATGTGCTAATGGAGAAACCCAAGCCCTGTGCTAGGCAGAGGAGGGACTTGCCCATGTGTGGAGAAGGAGAGGAGAGCCTCTGTGCACATGTGTATGTCATGTATGTGCATGTGTGTGCAAGTGTGCATGCTATATGCATGCATTCCGGGGTCACATGGGGAAGACTGTGTTAGGTAAGAAAACAATTGTTCCTTATCATGGCTTTCTGGGAACCACAGAATTGAAACTGGGATGGCGGGGCAGAGGGCAGCGTCTGCAGACACACCAAGGGAAGGCAGACGAGCTATGCTCGTGGGAGCCACCAGTTCTTAGCATGTCGCTTTGGGCAAGTCTCTCGGCCTCTCTGAGCCTCTGTTTTCTCATCTGTAAAATGGCAATAAGCATATGAGCCCGATGGAGCCGTGCAAAGGGTTAAATGAGGTGCTGGGTGTGGAGAACCAGTGCCCAGTAGGAAGGGGGAGGCAAATGCCAAGCTCACTGCCCCCGAACCCGAACCCGCAGGGAGGGCAACAAAGAAATGTAACTTGAGGGAAACACTCCCCCAGAGTGAGAGAGCCCTGCCAGGCAACTGCTCGGTGCTGGGGAATTGTAAATGCAGCGTTGTTATGGAAAAGGCGCAAGTGATTTTCAGTATAATTAAGATGGATGGCTCTAATAATCCTGCAGGGCCCAATTCCGAGCCACATTACCAGGCGTTTATGGGGAGTTTTTGTGCACTTTGCTTCAGTGAGCGCCAGAGCCCATAAAAGGAAGGCGTGGAAGACAAGCTCTCACATCTATGACCCTGGACCAAAGCCAGATCAAAGCCCCGAGGAGACTCCATGGGGCCACGGGGCCCTGGAACGCACCCTGACCCCTGACCTGTGCAGAACAAAGCCATTCTTTATGCGCCCTCTCAGACATGGTCCTTCAGGAGCCTGGACTGTCACCCTTCCACCCTGGCAAGAAAGGAATACTTATAAAAGAAGACCCTGAGTTCCCAAGGGGCCCTGGAACCTGCCCGTGATCACACAGCTCATCAAAGATAGAATCAAGTCCAATGAAAGGACTAACCATGATCAGATTGAAACGCACTCCAGTGTGGAGGTCTCTCCTGCAGCATCTGCCAACCTGTCCATCCACCGCCACTTGACGAGCTCTGTGCTAAGGAGTTCACGAACCCTCAGCTCACTGCATCATATGAATAATGCTAAGTGCTGGCATGAATGCAGGGCTGAGCTCTGCATGAACTATTCTAAGGAATTCCCATTATGACCCTATTCTTATTGCTAGAGGGTAAGTGGCTGGTGAGGAGCTGTGCAGAGACTCAAAACCTCTCCACACTAGTAAGTGCCACACAGATTGGAGTGTCCCAGTGTCAGAAAGTTGCCCCTTACAAAGACAAGCTACCCAAAGCCTACCTGCCGGAGAATCGTGTTCTTTTCTTTGTGTCAGCTTTTTTATTGCTGTGACCAAAATACCTGACACGAACAACATAGAGGAGGCAAAGTGTACATGGCTCCCAGTTTCAGAGGTTCAGCCCATAGTCAGCTGACTCCAAGGCAGTCATGATGGTGGCACAGTGTGGCGGAGGAAAGCTCAGTTCAATTCAGCGGTGGCCAGAAGCAGACACAGACACCAGAAGTTACCAGACACGGACCCAAGGCCACACCCACAATGACCTCCTCTCCTCCTCCACCATGCTGCACCTGCCCAGGTTACCACCAATAAATCCATTCAAACTTTTAATCCTTCAATGGACTTATCCACTGACGAGATTAGAGCCCTGATACAGTGACTTCACCTCTGAGCACTGCCCACACATGAGCTTCTCCAGGAAACATTCTATAGGGTTGTTTTGTTTTATTTTGCTTTGTTTTGTTTTGTTTTGTTTTGTTTTTGTGGTGCTGGGGATTGAACCCAGGGCATTCTACCTCTGAGCTACACCCCCAGCCCTATTTTTTATTTTTGTTTTGAAACAGGGTCTCACTAGATTGATGAGAGTCTCACTCCTTGATGAGGCTGTCCTCAAACGTGCGATCCTCCTGTCTCAGCCTCCCAAGTACTGGGATTACAGGTGTGCCCCACCACACCCGGCTAAACATTCTATATTCAAATATCCTTCAAGGCTGGGACCTCCCCTCTCCCCACTGCAGAAGCTCCCCCATTCTGTGTACGTTGAGGCCCTCATGCCCCAAGGACAAACCCACGTCCCCCACAAGTGAGCTCAGATCTCTCACTCCTTTTTGAGAGGGCCTTGTTCCTCAGTGGGCCTCCCTGTGCTCAGAGCTGCATCAGTAAATGCTTCCAGCACCCTCACAGCCTGCATCTCCGGGCCCCTCTCTCCAGCCAGCCGAGGGTGGAGGTCAGACACTAAGGGCAATGGCTTGCTCAGCACGCTGCTAACTGGGCAGCCTTGGATAAGCCGCTCACTCCCTTGGACTTCAGTTTCCCCATCTGTGAAACGCAGATAAACAAGCCCATCACACATGGCTGCTGGGAGGCGGAGAGCTACAATGCTATAAACCTCGATCGCTGTCCATTCCCCACCTTCCCCTCCATGCCAGGGGCTGTGAAGGGCTGAGCTGGGGCGGGAGCAGAGGGAAGGGGCCCTTTACCCACGGACTGTGGTTCTTTGCCCTACAAAGCACACCTGGGCCAGAGCCCTGGACAAAATGCCAGGGGAGGAGGAAATAGGATGGCAGAATTAAGCTACAGATGAGTTCCTTGGGGCCTATTTGGAACATGGAGTCTCCTCTGTAGACCCTCCTCTGCAGGAGCTGTCAAGAACATCTGCCCAGCTCCAAATGGGGCCAGGAGACACCAGCCCCCAGCTCCAGGGACTCTGCATGGTCCACGGTGAGGGAACTCCTGTGACACCCCCCTTCCATTCATGACCCACAGGGCTCCTGGCACCGATGAGTCTCCCCCTGGTCCTGGCCTCCACCTCCCTGGCTCCCAGGGGCACACCAAGCCCCAGGCCAGCCAGCTTTCCCCTGGCTCTGGAACCATAAACTGCCAGATATGGGCAGCAGTATTTACTGGGCACAGGAGAGTGTGAGGGCCTTAAATACCCTGGCCTTAAATTATCTTCCACCCAGTCACCCGCTCAGGCAATCACTCCTGGGTCATTGGAGTGACTTAAAGGGCTGTTGGGTACTATGTAAGAGGTGCTCAGAATGGGGTCTGGCGGCCTCACCTCGAGGTTCCTAGACATGTGCCCTTGGCAGGCCCCCTGGCTCCTCTGGACCTTGCTTTCTACGCATATAAACTGAAAATAGTAACAGAACTCACACAGCTCACATGCACTGGGCTTCTGTGACTGGACACCTCCCTCCCCACTGACCTTTTCTCCTGTATCAGCTGCCCCAATGGAGCCACAGAGCGACGAGGGAGGCAAGAGGACAGTGGCCAATGTCATCCCTGCACCAATCATTTCTTCTTGGGTTTCCTGAGGATGTGACGATTTTCTAGACTTGAACTTTGTGTTCAAAGCCTTTTAAAAATCCTATAAATGCCCTGATCATAAAGATTTACAAGCTGGGAAAATTGAACTATGCACCCAAGAGCATGGATCTTAGGGCCAGAGATTTAGGTTTTTATCTGCTGTTCCACTCCTGCCCTGAGCCTGTCCCCACACCCACTGTTCAGATGAGGACTCTCATGCTTCCCTCACAGGTTGGGCAGGGAGTCCTCCAAGCTGGTCCCAGATGTCCCCACTTCTCTTCAGGTCCTAGGCTAAAGAACTCTTCCCAGATACTGTGTGAGGGGCAACTGGGTCCTGCTGCCCCCCGGTCAAAGACCAGGGAAAGGACTTTAGAGGAGTTGAGGGACCATGTTATGCTAAGCATTTGACACAGACCTTCTTAAGCCCTCGAGAGAGGGGTTTAATTACCCCCATTTTAAAGATGAGGAAAAGGAAGCTCAGACACATGAAGAAAGTGACCAAAGATCTTGCAGCAAGGAAATGTCAGAGCAAGACTTCAAGCCTGGATCCAGCTCAGCAAAGACTGCATGCACATTTAACCCTCAGGGCCACCACCCTCCTGGCTGGGAAAAAAGCATCATAGTG
>PVJS01042325.1:0-17563 GCA_004027185.1 Glis glis | reverse complement strand
AAAAAAAAAAAAAAAAAAAAAGAAAGAGAGAGAGAGAGAGAGAGAGAGAGGAAATTCAAGACAGAAAACCATGAATGACACTAACCCTGATACTAAATCAATCAGAGGTGTGTTCAATGGCTGCTGGTCAAGGCATGATGCTGGAGCTTCAGACAGGGAGATGAAGGTGATGTGTGTTTGGTCCTCAGGAAGGCTGGCCCAGTCATTTTCAGTGTTTTTCCGAGACCAAAGGCTTTCTGCAGAACATGGAGGACTCCTCACTGGGATAAAGAATTCCCTGGAGGCTCTGGAAGACCAGGGCCCTCATTCTCTGCACTTTAATTCAAACAGCTTTTTAAAGAGGGGAGGGTCTTCCTGCCATATCGTTTGAACAAGGATTCCACTACTTCTAATCAAAGTTGGAAGATCAGCTCATGCTTTTACTTCAGAAAAGAGAACATTTGTAATCAAATATTATTATCCAGTGTAAATTATTTTGCTTTTGTTTTCAGTGTTTCTCTTTTATGTAAGGTCATAATCAATTCCTTGGAAGAAAAGTGCCTGTTTTTTTAACAGAATTTTAAATAGCCATGAGTTATGGCCATTTTGGGGGGGGGGCTAGGTAGGTACTTGATGAAGAGACCTTATGAGTTTCTGTTACTGTCTCTCTTTTTTATTTATTTTGGATGGCAAATCCTATTCCTATAAATTCTTTGTCACTTATTGAAATTCAGTTTCTTTCAACTGAGAAAACTTTATTAAATCCCCACAGATTCAGAGCAGATGTTCAGACCAAGGGCAGTCAGGGGAAAGTGTGGCTATGAAATACGTTTAAAACATAGCTCCTTCCACAAGGAGCGGATAATGTAGGTGGGCAAATGAGATGAAATCCCAAAAAATCACAATGCAGAAGAAGATGTTTCCTTATGGAAAAAAAAATTCCCTTTTCCAGCTAATCTTCATGAGGTAAGGATGATTCTATAAACACAGTATGGCATGGGTTAGCACCTGGAGGAAATAAGTCATGGGAAAGAGAAATATAAGCTCTAGCTTTTCGGGATCTTCCTAAAATCACAAATAAAATGTTAACTAAGGAGAAAACCTGGTACCTCCGAAGGGCTTTGCTGCCAAGCGGCTTGGCATTTCCATAACGGTGGGGAAGAACAGACAGCTCTGATTTCCATAGTATTTTGTAATTAATTTGGTGCTCTTATGGAAAATTAATTGGTTTTTTGATAATGAAATAGAAGGAAATATTCAGAGTCTGACATATTAAAAGAACTTCCCTTTAATAGAGGCAGTGTCAGCTGGATAATGTGGTCTTGCTCCCTCCGGTGTTGAGACGCCATCGCGGGGCAGCCCAGGAGAGCCGCGGTGGCTTCCCAGTTAAGCAAGCTTCTCCCTCGCAACTAAAGCTAAGCAGATTAATTAAAACTTAAAAGCATTATGATTTAGTTATGAATAACAGTTTGTGGTGACAGCGCTCCCGTCTATAATTCACCATAACAAAATGACACTTGGGCTGGCTGCTGCTATAATTAGCTTTTGATATACTATTTCTTGGAAATTTCTTGCCAGCCACAGCCTGCGTGTGTTTCCAGATGTCCTGCACATACTTAAAAATGGTAAACATTAATTTATAGGGATGACAGCTGTGGGTCAAGTTTGAGGTTGATTGATAATTCCTTATTCAAATGTGTGCCTACGCGCCTTCATTTGTCATCTCCTAGCGAAATAGAAAGCCATTCGACCACATTCCTAGTTAATATTTCATTTTTTTCATAAATTATCTGTAAAAGCAAAAGCAATAGAATTTAGACCTTTCTCCACCATATGGCATGGAATATTAATGGGGCTGAGGGTTTTAAAAAATTATTTTGCAGCCAGAAGGGTTGTGATTTGTTAACCTGACACCTTGTATTTGCACAGTGCTAAGCACACAGTGGGTGCTCAATAAATGCTGCCTAGCAACTCTGAGGGGTTCAAAGTACTTTCTGGATGACAGGCCATAATTTCTCCAAGCAGTCTTCCCATTTTATAAATTAGCAAATAGCAGACTTGAGAAGTTTTCCTAAGAGGTGATAAAGTGATTCATCTCTAGGTCACACTCAACTCAAGAGCACAGAAAACCACCTGTACTCAACAGAAAATGTGTTCTCCATGATTTATTGGGTTAGACCAAAAGCACACACCTCAACAGCCACCTTTCTCTCTATCTGCATGGAGTCAAGAGACTTCTTTGAAACACGAAGGAGAAATTTGTTCCTTTGACAAATTATCGAATCTATAAAGCACCAAGTTCATTGGCTAAACTTTGCACCAAACTGGCTGATCGTTTTCAGCTGTGCAATTTTTGTTTATGCAAGATTATGCAAATTTTGTTTATGAGTTCCTGCTATGAAAAGATCTCATCAGTGAGATAAAATAAACAATGAATAAAGACCCAATAACTGGAAAATGACCAATTTTGATCAAATCTAAGTGTCTTAACAACTATGCAACCAGCCACTTAGCCCACGTTACTTTAACCTAGTTAAGTTGAACATGGGACTATATCCTCTTATTGAGCTGCCAGAAACAAATTGAGGTTTAAAAAGATATCTGGCTTCCTTAGCCAGGCATCGTGGCGCACGCTTGTAATCCCAGTACTTTGGGAGGCGGAGACCGGAGGATCTGGGTTCGCAGCCAGCCTCAGCTCTCTCTCTCTCTCTCTCTCTCTCTCTCTCTCTCTGTCTACCTAGTGAGGCCCTCCACAACTTCGTGAGACCCGGTTTCAAAATAAAGTATAAAAAAATAGGGCCGGGGGTGTAGCGCAGAGGTAGAACACCCTTGGGTTCAATCCCTGGTACCGCAAAAAAAAAAAAAAAAAAAAAAGATATCTGGCTTCCTGCACACAAGAAGAGCTTGTCATTTACATTTCATAGTCGCTCAGTAATCTTGACTACGTAATTCTGCAAAATATTCCTGTAAGCCAGAAAATGTTTTTCCCATGGACATGTTTGCAAAATGAGGAAATTAGGACAAAGAATTTTGGGTACTTGCCTAATGCCAAACATAAATTTGTGAATGAACAAAAAACCCAGTGAAAGCCAGGCGTGGTGGCGCACGCTTGTAATCCCAGTACTTGGGAGGCTGAGACAGGAAGATTGCAGGTTCCCGGCCAGCCTTAGCTACTTAGTGAGGTCCTCTGCAACTTAGTGAGACCCTGTTTCAAAATAAAGAATAAAATAAAATAGGGCTTGGGGTGTAGCTTGGAGGCAGAATGCTCCTGGGATCAATCTCCAGTACCGCAAAAAAAAAAAAAAAAAAAAACACAGTGAGATTCTTTCTTTTTAAAGACGAATTCTATGTTTTCCAACAAAGGTATGAATCTTTTTTACTTTTTTAATTTTTAAAGCTGGGTGTGGTGGTGCATGCTTGTAATTCCAGTACTTGGGAGGCTGAGACAAGAGGATCACAGGTTTGCAGAAAGCCTCAGTAACTTAATGAGGCCCTCTGCAACTTAGTGAGATCCTGTTTCAAAATAAAAGAATAAAATAAGGCTGGGGGTATAGCTCAGAGGTAGAATGCCCTTGGGTTCAATCCCTAGTACCACAGAAAATAAAAAATAAAAAGTAAAAATTTAAATCTTTTTATTAGTGCATCATAATTATACATTATAGTGAGATTCAAAGTAATACATACATGTGCCTATCACTTGGTATATTTCCCTCCTCATCCTACCCCACTTCCCAGCCCCACATGTTAGTGAGATTGGTATTGATACCTTCCTATTTGGTCATAGCATTATTTGAATTGATTTCTCCCTCGATTCTCCTTGTCTCCGTCCCCATTTTTCACCCCAATCCCTTCCACTATGCCACTGGTCTCTCTCTTTGTCTATCTAAAATCCCTTATATTTTTAATACACTTTTATTGGTACACTGCAATTATACATCCTAATGAGGTTGAGAGTGAGAGAAACACACATGCGCACAGCACCTGGTGCCTTCAGATCCCACCAGCTCTCCCCTCCCTGTGCGGATTACTGAGATCGGTATTGATAACTTCATATATGTTAGCATTAGTTGAACTGTTTCCTTCATCAAGTTAACCCTTCCCCTTTCTTTCTTCCTCTCCAAATTCCCTTCCACTATTCTATTGGTAGCCCTCCTCTTTTGTCCCTTCTGCCTCACATTTTTTTCTCTAGCTTTTCAATAAATTTTTATCCTTCTATCTGTGTTCAGTGTTCATGAAATTCTGTGTGTGTGTGTGTGTGTGTGTGGTACTGGGGATGGAACCCAGGGGCCTTCTACCTCTGGGTTATACCCCCAGTCCTGTTTTATTTTTAATTTGGAAACAGGGTCTGGCTAAGTTGCTGAGAGCTTCATTGAGTTGCTGAGGCTGGCTTCAAATCTGCGATCCTCCTGTCTTAGCCTCCCAGGTACTGGGATTATAAGCGTGTGCCATCATGCCTGGTGTGTTCATGAAACTCTGACTCTGACCATGCCATATAGTAGGTGTACATTTGATCTTGGTTTGACAAGTGAGCAGAACGGGTTGCAGTAAACCCAAAAGGTGAAACTTGGGTTTGTTTCTTGTTTTTTGTTTTTATATTCTGGGATATATCTTATCTATATCTATATCTATATCTATATCTATATCTATACCTATACCTATATCTATATCTATATCTATATCTATCTATATATATACCTTTGCTGAAATGGTTGATGAAATTGTTATGCATGATTAAGGCACAGTTAGGGTTGACAGTGTGGGCAAATGACTATCTCTCAGGCTGTGTGGTAATTGCTACACTGGGACAAAAGGACAAAGATGACATCATATTTTTAGTGTGTAATATAGAATTATTGGTAATAACCACAGTATTTTCTTTTAAAATCTTCAAGATTCATAGAAAAATACATACTAAACTATCATTGCAAATCAAAAATTTAAAAATATAAATATAAATATTTTAAAGTAAAAAAAGAAATTTATAAAAAACTAACTGGTATCTCTACCTAGTGAGGCCCTCCGCAACTTCGTGAGACCTGGTTTAAAAAATAAAGCATAAAAAAATAGGGCCGGGGGGTATAGCGCGGAGATAGAACACCCCTGCGTTCAATCCCCGGTACCGCAAAAAAAAAAAAAAACAACTAACTGGTAAAACTATAATCAAGCTGGGCGTGGTGGCACACATCTGTAATTCCAGTACTTGGAAGGCTGAGGCAAGATGATCACCAGCCTCAGCAACTTAGTGAGACCCTCATCAACTTAGTGAGACCCTGTTTCAAAATAAAAAATAAAATAGGGCTGGTGGTGTTGAGGTAGAATACCCCTGGGTTGAATCCCCAGTATACACACACACACACACAAACACACACACACACACACACACACACACACACACACACACCTATAATCATTTTTATGAAATATTATTTTCTAAGATTAGTAAAAATAAATAATATATAAAAATGAACTAAGCAAATTTTTAAAAAATCTCAAAAATGGAAAATAAGCCAAGCATGGTGGTGCACATCTGTAATCCCAGTACCTGGGAGTCTGAGACAGGAGGATTGCAAGTTCAAAGCCAGCCCCAGTAATTTAGCAAGACCCTGTTCCCAAATAAAAATAAAATAGGGCTGAGCTGTGGCTCAGAGGTAGGATGCCCCTGGGTTCAATCCTAACACCACAAAAAATAGTGATAACATTTGAATATTTCAATTAAATATCAGAGTTCTGGGCTGGGGATGTAGCTCAGTGGCAGAGTGCGTGCTTAGCACACACAAGACCTTGGGTACTATGCCTAGAACCACACCACACACAAATATTTTTTAAGCCTTAAACCCCAAAATTTATCACTGCTATCATCATTAAAGTTGCAAGTGTATTTTTTTGCAATACTGGGGATTGAACCCTAGGGCATTCTACCTCTGAGCTACAACCCCAGCTTTATTTTTTATTCTTTCTTTCTTTATTTTTTATGGTGGTACTAGGGGTTGGACCCAGGAGCATTCTACCTATGAGCTACACCCCCGGCCCTATATTTTATTCTTTATTTTGGAACAGGGTCTCACTAAGTTGTGGAGGGCCTCACTAAGTAGCTGAGGCTGGCTGTAAACCCGGATCCTCTGGTTTCAACCTCCCAAGTACTGGGATTACAAGCGTGTGCCACCATGCCTGGCTAAGTTCTTTTTTTTTTTTTAAAGCAAAATACAAAAAAAGCATGAGAGAACTGAAAGAACTAGAGAAGGAGAAAAATTAGGATAGGAAGAGGGTCAAAGAGAAAAAAAAGCCAAAAATGAGCTAACCAAATGTATATTTAGATTTCATAAATAGTTAAGCAAATGGTTTATACATCACCAATACTTCTTAGCAAATCAAACCTTAGAATAATTTTTCAATGTACCCTTTTTACTTAACCTTTTACAAACTTAGTCTGACGCGAGTTCCCCATAAACAGGCATTATGTCTCATTTTTCTTTGATTACCCCCATCCAATGTGCAGCATTTCGCCTGGAGTACAACAAGAAGCTTAGTAAATAGATACCAATTGAAATTTATTAAGCAGTACTCAGATTTTCATGATGGTATGAAACATTTTGGCATGTATTTAATATTGCTTTTTTTAAAATTCATTTACCAGAAACACAATAATCAGGTGAAAAAGAACCGAAAGTCCTTCCATGCTTACAGTGGGGGTGGAAAAGGGTTATGTCGATGATTTTTCTTCTGCATGAAAAGGACACAGCTCTTCCACATTCAGCAGCTGAGTGGATCTATATGCCTTCCAGGCAGAATGTAGCCAGGGTAATGCCACAGATAAGGTAATTAATTAACCCGTTTGTAGTCGCAGGATTTCAAACTTCTAGGTAATGGCATTTGTATAGTAATTTTCCTTGCTTCTATATAAGATCTTTAGTAGAATCACAAAATAAGATTTGCATTTAAATGTAAATGGTGGAAGCAAGGCAGTGAAAGTTATTAAAATGAACACTTGATAAATTTGGATAAAAGTGGCTTAGTACAACAAAGTGTATCTTACACGATCATTTGTATTCAGGAAATCATCGGCGGATGCCCATAGTTGTTTAATCTTTGTAACTTCTGTTCTGGTTGGTTTTGATAATCAGTATGTCCTTTTAGATGAATAATAATTTCAAATTATTGGAGAAAAATAACCTCATTTTATACAAGCCAATAAGTTTGAAATGATTTAATCTTGTTCTTTTAGAATGTGCTAGAAGGACATCTATAACAGGATATGGATGTGTACAGGAGCCCAGGGAAGGAATGACGAAGTGAAGGCCATTGAGCTAGCCGGTCACCTGGGTCCCCTCTTCCTGTGGCCCCATCCAAGCAGCATCCTAAATGCACAAAGGAAAAAGCCCAGCTCAGGGAGGGTCCAGACCTAGAAAACAGTGCAAAGCCAACCTACATACATTTCTTAAATTACAGATATTCCTAAAGTGTGTTGAAATTGTCCACTAAATTTAATATACATCACCGATAAATGTCACATAATAAAAAAAGTCCACCATATTAAAAAAAACTTTTTTCATATGCTCAGCCTTTCCTTCTTTTCCCTTTTCTTCCTTTGTCTTCTTGGCATTTGTTCTTGTTGCCAGAGTTGAACAGAACATAGAGCAAAATCCTTCTTTTGCTATTATATTAGTATTCTGAGCAGATTTCCCTCTTTCCCTTATAAAAATATTTTTACCCCAACTTTCTCTTAATTGTTGAAATCAGTGTATTGTGTCCAGTATTTATTTACAGGAATGGTATTAGTAGCAGCTATTTAATTTTGAGCTTATTTTTTTAAAGGATCTGGTGGGATATGGTGGTGCATGCCTGTAATCCCAGTATTTAGGAGGCTGAGACAGGAGGGTGGCAGGTTCAAAGCCTGCTTTAGCAATTTAGTAAGACCCTCAGCAACTTAGCAAGACCTTGTTTCCAAATAGAAAATAGGGCTGGGGGTGTCGATCAGAGGTAGAATGTCCCCGAGTTCAATGCCCTGCACCACAGAAAAAAAATCTGTAATATAATCTTTCTTCCTCAAATGTTTCAATGCCAATAAAACCAGTGAAGAGACTGAAGATTGTAGTAAATAAAATCCTATTATTTTCCTTCCAGGACCACCATTCTTTTGACCTGAGGTCTTTGGCCGAAAATGAGATTGGTCGCTCCAGTTTAGCTTTAGAAGTTCATTTATAACAAAAGTAGTCCATGATAGTCACTTAAATAAACAAGGACAGAGAGGATCTAATGAGTGGAGTGACTGAGGAAGACACTTAAATGACAGAGTGTCAGAAGATGTGTGGGGAAAAGAGGAGAATGCTCCACCAAGAAATACAATAGACGTTTCAGTCCAGGGACATTTGATATATTAAATAAGTAGACTTGGTTTCAGGATAATACCAAATATATGCTGAGATTGTAAGTTAATTTTTCTCCACCAATGAAACATTCAAGTTTGACCATAGAAAAGAATTCAGAGTTTTTGGATTGACTGAAAAGACACAATTTTGTCAAAATATCCATAATTAGGGAATTTAAGGTCTTTAAAAATACGGCCAAAGTCCAGACCTATGAGATCATTGTCTACATGAGCTAGCATTTGTAGTCGCTTTTTGATTGTGAGTCATTTGATCAGATCTGTCATATGAATTTAGGGTTTCAGATATCGAGAGGTAAGCTGTTTGTAAACAGAAAAGAAATGCTGGGTGTAGTGGCCCATGCATGTAATCCCAGTACTTGGGAGGCTGAGACAGGAGGATCATAGGCTGAAGAATAGCCCCAGCAACTTAGCTAGACCCTCAGTAACTTAGGAGACCCTGTCTCAAAATGAAAAGTAAAATAGGGCTGGGGGTGAGGTAGAATGCCCCTGGTTTCAATCTCCAATAGTCCAAAAAGAAAAAGAAAACAAAGAAAATTATTATTATTATTATTATTAATATTATTTTATAGCTAAGGATATTTCCAAAACTTAGAAATCTTACAAAATTATCTAAAGATACATGTAAAGGGATTCCTCAGTATCTGTGTGGCATTTCAGAACCCCCCCAACAGGTACCAAAATCTGTGGATACTTGTGTCCCTTATATAAAATAGCATCACATTTGCATATAACTTATGAAATCCTCTTGTCTACTCTAAATTATCTGTACATTACATATAATACCTAATACAGTATAAATGCTAGGCAAATAGTTATACTATATTGTTTAGGAGATATTGGCAAGGGAAAAATTTTGTATATATTTAGTATAGCTGCATTATTGTGTGTGTGTGGTACTGGGGATTGAACCCAGGGGCTTTCTACCTCTACACTTCCAGCCCTATTTTTTTAAATTTTCTATTTTGAAACAGTGTCTCACTAAGTTGATGAGGCTGGCCTTGAGCCTGTGATCCTCCTGTCTCAGTCCTCCAAGCACTGGAACTACAAGTGTGCACCACCATGCCCAGTCTTTGATGCAATTTTTTGGAAATATTTTCCATCTAGGGTTGTCTGGACCCACAGATGCAGAGCCCATGGGTGTGGAAGACTGACTGTACTTCTAAACTTTGATCATGATGTATTGAATTAAAAATATGTATGGGGCCATGATACACATAATCAAAGTGAGAAAGAAGGAAATGGGGAATGTGTTAAGTGTGAAAGGCATGCTGTTTGTTAAGATTTGTGAGAAACAGTTTAGCAAATGCTTTTATATACTAATCATAGGAAATTGCATTCTGTCTTACAAGCAATTCTGTCTTATAGGGAGCTCATGGAATTAGACCTACATTGGTGAAAAATAAATGAAAGGTAATCGATTACTAAAGGGCTAAGGATGCAGATAAGGTATTCATGGTAACAAGAAAAACCAAGCATGCATGATATGGGCCAAAGAACCCACAGAAACAGGCATAGCTATGAAATTAAACAAATATGGGTATAGCCATTTTTACAAATATAAAAATAACGCATGACTACCTTACATGTATAAAGGCATTTATGTTTTCCTTTCTTTTCCTACGTTATGCTTTTTTTCTAGAAAAACAGGAAAGTTGGACATGTTTCAAGAATATTATTGTTTGTCTTCTTTTGAGTTTCAAGGATATTTTTCTCGCTCACCACCAGTGTTTCGAAATTTACGTGCACAGTGGAGAATGTTTGAGTACAAAGTTATATTAACAGTTAGCTATCATTAACTTTATGCTCATTTTACTTCATTTCACTAAATTGAGAGCCCTAGTAGGATGGGAAAAAAAATATATTCTTTTGCCTCTACCATTACCAGGGTATTTGAGATATCTAGTATATAATATGTCTATCTCTTGGCATTAATGTCAGATGCTTTAAGCTTGCAGGAGGGTTCATTGCAACACTTTTTAATACCACACTTCATATGCTTTTTAGCCAAGCATGGTGGTGCACACCTGCAATTCCAGCACTCAGGAGGAGGAGACAGGAGGATTGCAGGTCTGAGGATGTAGCATGGAGGTAGAATGTCTCTGGGTTCAGCCCCCAGTACAAAAAAAAAAAAAAAAGAATATGCATTTGGAGTTTAGCAAATGTTGGGCTGAGGCCTGATTTTGCCACCTTCCCTTGTTTAACTCTGGCCAAGTTATTTGACTTTCTGAATCTTGAAGTTCCTATATTTTTTTTTTTAAGAGGAGGAAAGATTTATTGGGACTCACAGTTCCAGAGGTTTCGGTCCCTAGGGCCAGCTCCAAAGCACAAATGTCAGCGGCAGCAGGGGCAGGGAGCACCAATGGACACTGCTCCGATATCATGGAGTCCAGAAGCTTCGCCCACACCCTGCTGGCCGGAAGTCGCTCCCACATCATGGAGGACGGAAGTAGCTCCCACATCATGGAGGACGGAAGTCGTTCCCACATCATGGAGGACAGAAGTTGCTCTCAAATCCTGGTGGCCAGAAGTCACTCTCACATCATGGAGACCGGAAGCTGTTCTCAAATCATGGAGGACGGAAGTTGTTCTCACATCCTGGTGGTCGGATGTTGGTTTCCCATCATTGATACCGGAAGTCCCTCCAATATAAAGGAGGACGGAGGTTTCTCCCACATCATGGAGGATGGAAGTTGCTCCCATATCATGGAGGCCGGAAGTCACTACCACATCATGGAGGGTGGAAGTCCCTTTCACATCATGGAGGATGGAAGGCGCTCCCACATTATGGAGGCTGGGAGTTGTTTCCATATCATGAAGGCCAGGAGTGGCTCTCACATCATGGAGGACGGAAGTTGCTCTCACAAGGTGCAGGATGGAAGTCGCTCTCATATCATGGAGGATGGAAGTCATTCCCACATCATGGAGGACTGGAGTCCCTCTCACATCATGGTGGCCAGAAGTTGCTGTGACGTCCTGGAGGACAGAAGTCACTCTCACATCATTGAGGATGTAAGTCACTCTCACATCATAGAGGACGGAAGTCACTCCCACATGATGGAGGACAGGAGTCCCTCTCAAATCACAGTGGCCGGAAGTTGCTCCCACATCATGGAGGCTAGAAGTCCCTCCCACATCATGGAGCCCAGAAGCTGCTCTCAAATCATGCAGGACGGAAGTTGCTCTCACATCATGCAGGATGGAGGTCATTCCTACATGATGGAGGATGGAGGTCGTTCCTACATGATGGAGGATGGAAGTTGCTCTCACATCATGGAGGATGGTAATCCTCTCATATCATGGTGGCCGGAAGTTGCTCCCACATCATGGAGGCCAGAGGTTGCTCCACATCATGGTGGCCGAAAATCATTCGGATATCACAGAGGATGGAAGTCGCCCTCACATTATGTAGGATGGAAGTCCCTCTCACATCATGGTGGTCAGAAGTTGCTCCCATATCATGGAGGATGAAGTTGCTCTTCAAGAAAATTATTTTATAGCATAATTTTTCACATGGGTATTTATTTTTTTATTTATTCTGAGGATTGAACCCAGGGGTATTATACCTCTGAGCTAAACCCCAAGTCCTTTTTTATTTTTATTTTGAAACAGGGTCTAAGTTGCTGAGGATCTTACTAAGTTGCTGAAGCTGGCCTCGAACCTGTGATCCTCCTGTCTCAGCCTCCCAAGTACTGGGATTACAGGTGTATGCCACCACACCCAGCTCCTCATATGGGATTATTTGACCTTGGTCATACTTTGTCACTCCTACTACAACACATATGCTATCGATTTTATAACTATATCTTTAAAGCTATAGGTATCTCTGCAGATGTGGATATAAATGAAACATTTTCTTTCCTTTGTTTTTGCTTTCTTTTGGCATCCTGGCTTATTGCTCTCCTCGTGGGAGAGGAAATTCAGGTAGCACTTGGTCTACCCCTCCCCAGGTATCTGGTATCAAGCCCAAAGCCCAGGAAACTTCCAAGAAATAGAAATGTACTGCTACAACTACTACTACCAAATATAAGGACCCATAGGATAAAAACTTGAGTCCCAACTTGAGGCTCTTTGGTAATTTTGTATTGATAAAACCCCAGGGCCTTTAGCAAATAGGTGTATGAGAAGAAACTGTTGGAGAAGAAAAATTTACCTGGTTTCTTATAATGGCCAGACACAAAACTGGTTGCACATGCAAACACTCTCTAAGGTATCTTCTGTGGATCAAGACAAAAGGAATGAGAAAGAGAGGGGTTTAACTTTTCTTAAAATACACGTGATCTTAAAAAATGTGGCAGGTAGATGGCATGTGTGGGTTTGCTGAACTCCTTCTTTCCACAGCACCCAAGAAAATGGACATAGTGTATTGCCTAACCCTGAATATGGTCTATACACATACCCTGTTTACCAAGTCTGAATTAATAGTAATGAATCTCCATTTAGCTGTTGATTTAAACAAGGTTCAAAATGTGTAATTCAAGCTACTTGGTTTCTCTATTCCCATTATATTTTCTTTGCCTATTTAGTTCAATTTGTGGTTAGAATTAAGAAGACCCTTTTATTAAAGGGAACAGAGGGATGGAGACTGAATGCACTCATTCACATTATTAATTCCACTGTCTTTTTGTTTTTCATTTATATATATGTATATATATATATATGTATATATATACATATATATATAGTTCATTTTATTTCATACAAATTTTTATTTACATATAGCATTATATTATCATATATATGTTATATAGAAATGCTATTATATGCTATATGTAATATAATATACATCAGTATCAGAAAAATTACCTTTTGGGGTGCTTCTGGCAGAAAAGCTTGTTAACAGTTCTGGGTAAAATTAAAGAATTAGAAAGTGGGGGAATTAATAAAGGTCTTTCCTGTACCACTGAGGGACTTCAGGCCCACGTTTAACCCTCAATGTTATCAATGTCTCATGTTTTCTACACCTCCTTGAGTGCGTACAAAGTTGTAGCATTTGAGTTATCGATGCAATAGCCTGCGGATCTGCCCTAAGAAATTTTTACTTGATATGTGGAGGTTTCATGAAACATCAGAAATTCTCTAGTCAGTACTAGTATATTTGTCAAACAATCTGGCCTCTGCAAAGGCTGTCTCCACGCTTCCCGATTCTAATTGCTTCACTCTCCCTTTTTAGTATCCACTGTAACAATATTGTGTTCCCCTTTGCCTTTCATTTGTTGCTGCTAGGGAAACTAATCCTTCTTTGCATTTTTTCCCCAAATCTCTCCCAACTCAGGGTATCTTTTGGCACAGGGCTATAGATAAGCACTTTAGAAAATAGAGCTAAACAAAAATATTTGGAAATGTGGCTGATCGAGTATTTGTAATAGCAAGACCATAACATAAGTAGGCACATTGTATTCTAGCCCTCAATTTGATATTATGCTGTGATTTAAATCATGATTATATTGATCAGAGTTCTCTAGAGAAACAAAACAATGGGTTGAGCAGGCAGGTAGGTAGGTATTTAAGAGGAGATGCATTATGGGAACTGGCTCATGTGATTGTGGAGGCCGAGAAGTTCCATCATCTACTTTCTGGAAGCGTGAGGGACAGGAAAGAGGTACTATAATTCAGGCTGAGTCCAAAGGCCTGAGAATGGGTACTATCAGGGCTGACTAGGGTGTGGTAGTGACTGGTCTCAGTCCTGGAATCTGCAAGATCTACAACCCAGATGTCCAAATACCCTCACAGATGCTCCCGGAAATTGCGTTTTACCAGCTATCTGGGAAACCCTTAGCCCAGTCATATTTACACATAAAATCAGTCATCACGATCATTATATACGGGAAAATGGATATTACATAATAAATTACTATTGCAATTGCAAAACTGTGGACAATAGAATCTCAACTTTATAAAAGTATATACATAGAAAAAAGGCTGGAAAACAGTACACCAAAATATACGTTTATCTCTAATTGTTGGAATTATTTTCCAAATATTGTGTCATGAGTATGTATCTCAAGCTTAAATTACTGATAGCCAACTTACTCATGAATACTGGGTGACACATACTACACCAGCTGTGTAGCCCCATGGTATAACCTTATAAAATAGATATTAATTTCATTTTACATAGAAGGAACTCACATCTTAGAAATGTTGAGTCAGTTACATTAAATCACACAGGTAGCCATAATAAAACATTATCCCTGCTTTACAGGCGAAAAAAAAACTGAGACTAGAGGAAGTTGATTAACTTGATTATGTTCATCTTGCAAATAAGCAGCAGGAGAGATTTTTAACTAGACTTTTCTGATTCCAAATGTCTTAGACTTTCCACCGTATGACACAGCCTCACTGAAAACAAATAAGACAATCACAATGACGACGACAACAATTACACAAAATGTGTGATCAAGAAGTAGTGTCCAATAGGAAATAGATGTTTTATCATTGCATCGGTATCTCAGTTAGTTGCTCCTGCAAAGTCCTCTTATTGATGAACTTTGTGCAATATGTATGAAAACATAATAATGCAGAATATCATATCTGTCTTCTAAGAATTTAAAAATTTACAGGGAAAACATTTTCTGGTATCTCACTTAGCAAATGTTTTTATTGTTCTACTGAGTAGTCATCCTTGTTTTATACAAAGTACATTTCAAACAGAGCTTGCAAAAGTTTGTATGCATTCTCAACCTACAAATACCGAATGCTCTGGGATTATATGCACATATTCTTTTTTTCTTTATTAGGGGTTTCCTGTCTGTTATTGGACTCAGGAAATGCATATAAAAAGTGCAAACATTACTGGCATAAATATGGTATGTCACTGAAAACTGCTGTGGAAACTCAAAGATAGATAAGAAATAATGAGGTTTATAGATTCATTAGCATTTGAATGATGAAACACATATATGTGTTACTCCTTTGATCAATACTGCCCTGGAGGGAAAGTACTGTATTTAATTGTCTTTCCCAGACCTTCCACTGTGGACATCTGGTTGCTATGCAGTCCTGTAGCAGGACATTTCAGTGCTTCAGCATTGTAGCGTGCACGTTCCTATTTTAATACCAACGATGATATATGTGGTGAGGGGGATGCAAGGAAAAGCGTGTTCAGGGGAGCTCCCGTATTCTCTCTGCTTGTCAGGACTCGACTGGCAGGCATCCTAGAGATGAATATGGCATATCAAATTGAATCTAATAACTTTATTACATATATTATATTATATACACGTGACCTGTTTTACTAAAATAGTTCGGTTGCACAATAAATGCTTCTTTTTGTGTGTGTGTCTTTCATTTTGCAATTATCCAAACTTTTCAAAGGCATAAACTATTTATAAACTTTGCATATGTACAAGGCCAATACATCTTTTTTTTTGTACTGGGGATTTAACTCAGGGGCATTCTACCTCTGAGCTATACCCTCACCCTTATTTATTTATTTATTTATTTATTTATTGGTACTGGAATTGAACCTACAGGCATTCAATCTTAGAGCCCTATTTTATTTTTTATTAAGAAACAGTGTCTCGCTAAGTTGCTGAGGGTTTTACTATGTTGCTGAGGTTGTCCTTGAACCTGTGATCCTCCTGTCTCAGCCTCCCAAGTATTGGGATTACAGGTGTGTGCCACTGCACCCAGCCAATGCAATAACTTTTTGTGGAAAAAAAAATCAAGTGCATTTGAGTCAGAAAGATGAAATCAAGTACTGGCTCCCTTACTTTCTAGCTGTGATATTCAAGAAATTAATCAATATATGCATGTAATTCAATTTCTCTTCTTTAAAATGAGGACACTGATGCATAACTCATGGAATCATGAAAATAATTAAATTAGTTACACTAATTAAAAAAAGCTTGACATTTTGTGAATTATTTCCCCCCCCCTTTTCCTCTTCTTCTATCTGTACTTACAGAGTGTTCAGAATAAACTAGTATATGTACTAATAATCTAAGATAAGATTTGCTACAAATGATTATTTTTTTAACTAGGTACCTATTACATGGATTTTGTGGGAGAGGCAGGAATTTGCCTACTTTAAGCATGAATTAAAATTATTTCCCAAAGTGCCAGACAGCTGGCATGGAGGAGCAGAGTTGCAAAAGCAAGCAGGTGGATGATGGTAGCCAGTGTGGGATATTAAATAAGCCCTGAATAAAATATAAGATGCATATTCTGTAAGTGGATAATTGAGAATTTCTTATATTTAGTTTCTACACTTATGACCTGGTGGCACACATCTGAGAGACAGGGTAATCCAGGAGTTAATGGAGGGCAAATTCTAAAATGCCCTGGAACTTATCTTGCTATAGAGAACGATGCCAACGTCTACCCGGTTTCTGCTTGTTAATTTCTATGGTTGCTGCTACTGGGGAAACTGTCCTCATTTGCATTGTCTTTCAGTGACCTACCTGGAGGCAAACACCTGCAGACACTTTATGTTCACAGAAGTATCACTTGGGACAGAGACCCACATCCATTCAGTGCAACCAACTATGTTAAAATAACATTATGGGCAAATATTTCAAAGCTTAACATTTCAAGTGATTGCTTCACATACTATTTTATCCCCTCTTATTGCTCATGAGTAATATATATCACTTGCCAACATAACTTCTTGCTCTAACCTTTGCCTTGTATTTTTAACTTCTCAGAATTTGTATAGTGTTTTAATTGTAGGGATTAAATAACTGCATTCACATTTTTAGAGAAAGGAAAATGTCCCTGGTAGGAAAAAAAAAGGATTAGATATCGGTTGAAAATAAAGAATGAATACAAGAAAATAATAAAAGGAAATGCATTTGGAAATGTGAGTAGGTATATTTTATAAATTATGCATACATGCATGATTACATATTAAAGGTAATTTATTAGTCATAAAAGAATAACTATTTGCATACTGTGCCATGTACAAATGTGTTTATTTCAGATTCAAGCACACATTGACGCATAAAGAAAAATAAATATTGTTCACATAATTGCAATTTACAAATTTTACATTAAAGTTCACTGGAGAGAAAAATTCTGAATGTGTACTAATATTTTTTAGAAGGTACAATTGCCTTTTTAAAGACCGTTTCCCTTAGTAATTGTCTGGGGTCAAAATGGCTCCTCTCTTGAATCAATGCTTAAATTCTTTTTATTTTATTTTATTTATTTTTATTTGTGTGTGTGTGTGTGTGTGTGTGTGTGTGTGTGTGTGTGTGT
>PVJS01042324.1:0-17562 GCA_004027185.1 Glis glis | reverse complement strand
AAAAAAAAAAAAAAAAAGGGTTGAAAGTAGTACTGACAAGCCAGGCATGGTGGCACACGCTTGTAATCCCAGTACATGGGAGGCAGAGACTGGAGGATCTGGGTTCGTGGCCAGCCTCAGCTACTTAGTGAGGCCCTCTGCAACTTAGTGAGACCCTGTTTCAAAATAAAGAATAAAAAACAGGGCTGGGGATGTAGCTTGGTGGTAGAATGCCCCTGGGTTCAAACCCCTGTACCGCAAAAAAAAAAAAAAATAGTAGTACTGACGTCAAAGTCCCTGGTACTTGATAAAGGTTAGCTAGAACCATGATTTGAAGTTTACTAGAAAAGGTTTTTTTTTTTTTGCGGTACCAGGGATTGAACCCAGGGCATTCTACCTCCAAGCTAGACCCCCGACCCTATTTTTTATCCTTTTATTTTGAAACCGGGTCTCACAAAGTTGCAGAGGGCCTCACTAAGTAGCTGAGGCTGGCCGCGAACCTGGATCCTCCGGTCTCAGCCTCCCAAGTACTGGGATTACAAGCGTGCGCCACCACGCCCGGCTGAAAAGTTGTTTTTGGATTCTAATTCTTTGATGCTGCTATTTCTTCTCCCAAGAAAGTTTTTACCCTTTCTTTTTTGGTACTGGGTATTGAACCCAGGAGAATTCTACCTCTGAGCTACACCCCAATGCTATTTACTACTTATTTATTTATTTATTTATACTTTTTGTGGTACTGGGGATTGAACCCAGGGGCATTCCACCTCTGAGCTACATCCCCAGCCCTTTTTTTATTTATTTTATTTTATTTATTTATTTATTTATTTATTTTTGTGGTACCGGGGATTGAACCCAGGGGAATCTACCTCTGAGTTCCACTCCCAGCCATATTTTTTATTCTTTATTTTGAAACAGGGTCTCACTAAGTTGCGGAGGGCCTTACTAAGTAGCTGAGGCTGGCCGCGAACCTGGATCCTCCGGTCTCAGACTCCCAAGTACTGGGATTACAAGCGTGCGCCACCATGCCTGGCTCCTTTTTTATTTTTGAAACAGGGTCTCACTAGGTTACTCAAGAGTCTTACTATGTTGCTGAGGCTGGTCTTGAACCTGTGATCTTCCTGTCTCAGCCTCCCAAGTACTGGGATTACAGACATGTGCCACCATGCCGAGCTTTATTTTTATTTTGAAATAGGGTCTTCCTAAGTTGCTGAGGCTGGCCTCGAATGCGTGATCCTCTATAGTCTCAGTTTCCCAAGTATTGGGATTACAGGCGTGTATTACTGCATCTAGCAGTTCTCTCCTTTTCTTGTCTAGCAAACTCCTACCGAACAGCTCCCTTTTTTGCGGGGAGGACACTGGGGATTGAAACTAAGGGTGCTCTACCACTGAGTAACATCCCCAGCCCTTTTTATTTACTTATTTTTTCTGGTACTGGGGGTTGAATCCAGAGGCGTTGACCTCTGAGCTACACCTCTAGCCCTATTTTATTTTTATTTATTTATTTTTACTTTTTTTTTTTTTTGCAGTACCGGGGATTGAACCCAGGGGCATTCTATCTCGGAGCTACACCCCCAGCCCTATTTTTTATTTTGAAACGGGGTCTCACTATGTTGTAGAGGGCCTCACTAGGTAGCTGAGGCTGGTCTCAAACCTGGATCCTCCTGTCTCTGCCTCCCAAGAACTGGGATTACAAGCGTAAGCCACCACGCCTGGCTTATTTTTACTTTTTTTTTTTGTTGTTGTTGCAGTACTGGGGTTTGAACTCAGGCATTTTATCTCCAAGTTATACCACAGCCCTTTTTATTATTTATTATTTTTTTTGCAGTATTGGGGATTGAACCCAGGGGCATTCTACCTCTGAGCTCCACCCTCAGCCCTATTTTTTATTCTTTATTTTGAAATAGGGTCTCACTAAATTGCGGAGGACCTCACTAAGTAGCTGAGGCTGGCTGTGAACCTGGATCCTCCAGTCTCAGCCTCCCAAGTACCGGAATTACGAATGTGTGCCACCATGCCTGGCCTTTTTTATTTTTTTGTTTTGAAACATGGTCTCACTAGGTTGCTGAAAGTCTCATTAAATTGCTGAGGCTGGCCTTGAACTTGTGATCCTCCTGTATCAGCTTCCCCAGTACTGGGATTATAGGCATGCACCTCCACACCCGGCTTTACTTTTATTTTGAAACAGAGTAAAAAATAAATTACTGTATGCTGGCCTCGAACCTGTGATCTTTCTTCCTGTTTCAGCCTCTCAAGAATTACAGGCTTGTGCCCAGCCCACATCTCCTTTGTGAAGCCTCCTTTAACATCTTTACATCCTCAGAAGGGTGTCCACTCTCACCTCCTCTGGGTTCCCATGGTATCCTGTGCTGCCTCTATCATAGCATATAGGAGCCTGGATGGTGTCTCTCAGTTCCTCACAGGGTGGAGAGCTTTCAGGCAGTGTGAGTCTGATTCTTTGGGAGGCCGCCTCACCAATAAAACCACTGACCAGGGACAGGGATTTTAACTCTCTGGTTTGCCTCTAAGTGTCCTATCTTCTACTTGTGTGGATTCAACCCAAGAGAGGCCCCTTTACACAATAGGGGTTCATAGTTCATTTAGCAAAAGACTGTCTTCCTCCCAGGCTTAGGAGCTAATCTGAATCCAATCCTCACCTTCACCCCAACCTCTTTTTCACCTTATTTGTTACTGTCAGAGGGCTGGTGCAGTTTAGCTTATAGCCCTGCATATAGAAGTTGCTCATGTAAGCTAGGTGTGCTGGTGCAAGCTTGTAATCCCAGTATTTGGGAAATTGAGACAGGAGGATTGCAGGTTTGTGGACAGCCTCAGCAACTTAGTGAGACCCTCTGCAACTTAGTGAGACCCTGTTTCAAAATAAAAAAATAAAATAAGGCCAAGGGTGTAGCTCAGAGGTAGAATGCCCCTGGGTTCAACCCCCAGCACCAAAAAAAAAAAAAAAAAAAAAAGTTGCTCATATTAAGCTCCCGGAGGACAAGGATTTTAGCCTGTTTATCACTGAAATACTAGTGCCAAGAACAATGCCCAGCATACAGTAGGCATGCAGTAGGTATGGAAAGTAAGGCCTTAGGAGGTTAGCCATTCCTGTGTACATTCCAATTCTACCAGACCAACTCTCTCATTCTACCATGAATTCCCATAATACACAGCCTAGCACAAGACCCTATTATCTATCAGTTGGTGCCCAATAAATTCTCCCTGAATAAATGATTCACTAAAGGTCCAGGAACTAAACTTTTCTTATCTACCATTCCAAATCCCTCACTAATTTTTGAGTTGCCAGGGTCCTGTACACTACAGCCATTCCATAAAGGATGTTCTTGGAAACTGTCAACCAGGGAATGGGAAGTTCCTTGTTTACAGTCCCACTCAGAACAGAACTCCTCTTGGGCTAGGCCCAGAGCCTGTCTGATACAAGGCTTGCATAAAGTAGACACCCAATAAAAGTCTAAGTGGCCCAAAGGACCTGGAATTTACACTTTCCTTTTCTATATCCCTCTTTCCCAATCGTGGACTGTGACTTGCTGGGGGAAGAAAGGGGGACTTTACATACAGTAGATCCATTAAGTCTTGTCAGGGAAGAACCCATCAGGGGCCTGAAAGTTCAACTTTCCGGCTACACAACTCTTCTCTCCTACCGGACTCATCTCCTCCGCAGCCAGAGAGCTCCCGGCTGGGCGTGTGGGCGCGGAAGAGAGCTCAAGTGTAGGGTCCTGCACACCGCAGCAGCTCCATCAATGCCTCTAAGGCACACAGGAAGGAGCGCCCTCCTTCCATCCCGCGCTGCTCCCGCCCGAGCACAGGCCCCAAAGCTCTTCGATCCCTTGAGTTCCCTTCATTCTCCCTCCGCCCTCTCCAAATGCCCAGCGCTCTCTTCCCCGCCCGCCCCGCGGCGCCCTCACCCATCTCTCTTGCCTCCAGCAGCCCCGGCCGCTCTTAACGCAGACCCTCGGCTCCAGGCGTGTGGGACCCCTCACTATTCACACCTCCCATTGGGCGGCGCCCTTACCTGGGGCAGCCAATCAGAGCCGGCAGCGCAGGGCACGCTCCCTTGCGCCTGCGTGTTCACTCTCAGGCGGGGCTCCGCAAGTTTCTCCACGCACACATCTGTGCTCTGTGGGAGGGACCCAGGGCGACGAAAGGCGCCTGCGCAGTTCTCCGCGACCGCTCCTTTCCTGCAAAGCGTTTGAAAGTTCAACCGACTGAAGTGGACACTCTTAGAGAGCGAGGGCCCATAAAGTGAACGGGGCGGCGGGAGACCCTAGCAGTGTCATTTCAGGGCTGAAGACACTCATTATTTCTGAGAGCACAGCTTTGGAGCCAGATACGCTTGCAGTACCTCCCCTCTCTGGGCCTCAGTTTTGCTCATATGTAAAGTGGACTTGAATTATATTCACCTCAAAGGATGTTAAAGGAATTGGATGATATCACACACGTAAAAGCGCTCATCACAGCGCCGCATACTCCGTGGGTGCCCACTGTAACCCATCGAACATGGACATAATCTTCCCAGTTCGTAAAATTGATTCCCCTTCTCTAAGTTTGATTTAATGATAGTTTAATTGTAGGTGCCCACTGTGTGTCCAGTTCAGGACTATGTTTCACTGCCGTCCATCTGTTACACGTGGGGAAACTGAGGCCCAGAGAAAGGAAGGGATTCTTCAGAGATCACCGCTACAGCCCAAGTAGAACCAGTTCTGAGCCAGTGCAAAAAGGAGATAATCCCGGGGGTGGAAACCAGTTTCAGACACGTGCTGACCCTGACCTTGAGTCACCTAAGTGGGGGGCGGGACAGCTGTCACACCCAAGGCCCCGCGGCGGGGGACGCGCAGACACAGCAGCCTCAACGCCACCGACTTCTCGACAAACTTGCTTGCTCTCTTTGGTGCAAGTTGGGGAGGGGGCGTTTGAGTGTCTCCGTGACCCTAAAAGGCAGAGATGGAAGGGGTCATGAAGCAGCCATAATAGTACTGGGTGGGGTTGTCTGTGATGGGCAGAGGGTGTGATGGACACCTTCAGGAGGTACATATCGGGATAGGAGAGTCTTGTGATTTGGAAGGAGGTATCAGTCCACAACATGAGATTGGGGAACCCTGGTCTCAACCAGGGGAAGGAATTTATAGATTGGGAGGGGGGTGTTTCTGGATGAGAAAGAGTTTCCAGACAGGATCCTGAGAAAGCAGTTAAAATATAGGTTTCGGGTTGCTTAGACGTGGGGGACAGTCTAATGTTGGAATGTCCAGGTCCCGATTATAAGAGGCCTGGGAGCCCGACATTGTCCTTTGCCAAGGGCAGCTGGGGACAGTGGTAATGTGGGCGTCTAGGCCATGAGCAGAAGGGGCCTGTAGTCGTGGATATGAGTAGTTCCACCAGGTCGTGACGTGGAGCAACAGAGACCCGGTGGCTTAAGTCACCGTCGGGAAGTAGGGACCCTGGAGCTGGAGCCGGCCGCGAGGAGCTCGGCCGCGCAGGCGCACCCCGGGCGAGCCTGGGCGCTGCGGTTGCGGCGCGCTCGGGCGGTGCAGGAGGGGTGGGGTTTGGGGGTTTCGTTCTGCGCTTGCGCCCGAGGGGCGTGGCGGTCGCACCTGCGCGAGTTGGGGTGAAGGAGGAGGAGCGAGGTGACGCAGGCGTAATAATAGAGAAGGTGCCAGAAAGATCCAAAACAAGTGGCTGCGGCCGTCGCCCAGGAGTCATCGGACGCCGGAATCCGGTGAGGATCCAAAGAGGCCTAAGGGCGACTGATGGCGGATACACAAAACCAGCGGGGCGCTGGGGAGCGGGCGGGATCGCCCTTGTAGGGCGAGGGGTCGGGTTCGGACAGTACCACCTGTGTGGAGGTGTGCAGCTTAATTAAGCCTGCCTTCCTTGGTCGGTCCCACTTGTAGGGGACAGAGGGTCACTTTCGGACGGTACCACTGGGGTGGAGCGGTGGGGCTGATCGGACGGTGCTACTGGACAGAGCCAAGGGCCACGGCCGGGCACGTACTGTCCCAAGTCACAGTGCAGTGGACGAGGTGCTCGTTGGGGCCGAATCACTTTGGGCGGTCGGGAGGCTGTATTGGAATGTACCACCACGGGAGGGGATTTGGGGCTTGGCTGGCCCAACCGATCGGGGGACCTGGGGTGACTGGCGTCTCGACCTGTTACTAGGGGACCTCAGGCGATACCATTTCTTTCCGGGGGATGGGGAGGCGGAGACGGTTGGGGGTGGTGGGGGCGGCCCTGCCCGGTGGGTCGGGGCGTGAGGGTCACGCACCGGCCAGTATGAAGTCCGGGGCGCGGCGTCACTGACCGCTACCTCCTCCCCGCCGTGTGGGTTCTAGGCCCTGGTTCTGAGCTTGTTCCGCATCCCTCCCCCGGGAATGGCGCTGTCCGGGTCGACCCCGGCCCCGAACTGGGAGGAGGATGAGTGCTTGGACTACTACGGCATGTTGTCGCTTCACCGTATGTTCGAGGTGGTGGGCGGGCAGCTGACCGAGTGCGAGCTGGAGCTCCTGGCCTTCCTGCTGGATGAGGCACCGGGCGCCGCCGGCGGCCTGGCCCGCGCCCGCAGCGGCCTGGAGCTGCTACTGGAGCTGGAACGCCGTGGGCAGTGCGACGAGAGCAACCTGCGGCTGCTGAGCCAACTCCTGCGCGTGCTGGCCCGCCACGACCTGCTGCCACACCTGGCGCGCAAGAGGCGCCGGCCAGGTAAGGTTGAATGGGAAGGTGTCAGACTTCCGGTGGAGAAAGGCCCTTGCTCCCCGCCCCTTGCTCCCCGCCGGGCCCCCCGCGGTTCCCTGATTTGAACAATGCTGTATCAATATGTCCCATTCCCCTCCCTCACTTCCCAGAGTATCAATGAGAAACACAGGATGGGGGAGGCATGGCCTTAAGGAGGAGTGAGCTTGTGGAATTCGGGTACATCAATAAAAATGATGATGACCACTGTTTATGGAGGGCATGTTTCATGCCAGGTACAGTGGTAAGCCCTCCACATGAACTTGCACCTTATACCCTCCCAGTAATCCCAGGAGGAAGTCCTTTTATTGTCCTCACGGCACTGGGAAAACAACAGGTTCAGAAAAAGTTAAGCTGCTTTCCACATATAAGAGCAGACGCCTGTGTGCTGGGAGCAGAGGACGTAAAATGATGGGAGGATATATAAGGTGATAAGATGTTTATTCCATGAGACTTACATTCAGTGGGGATATCAGACAATAAAACAAGTAATTTACTTTTTATTTTATTTTTTTTGTGGCACTGGAAATTGAACCCAGGGGCATTCTACCTCTGAGCTACACCTCCAGCCCTGTTTTATTTTTATTTTTATTTATTTATTTTTTTGCGGTACTGGGGATTGAACCCAGGGGCATTCTACCTCCGAGCTACATCCCCAGTCCTATATTTTATTCTTTATTTTGAAACAGGGTCTCACTCAGTTGCGGAGGGCCTCACTAAGTAGCTGAGGCTGGCCGCGAACCTGCAATCCTGTCTCAGCCTCCCAAGTACTAGGATTACAGGCGTGCGCCACCATGCCCAGCTAGTAATTTACTTTTAGATATGGTTATAGAAAGACTAAAACACCGGGCCTGGTGTTGCATGCCTGTAATCCCAGTATTTGGGAGGCTGAGACAGGAGTATCACAGGTTTGAGACCAGCCTCGGCAACTTAGTGAGACTCTTAGCAACCTAGTGAGAAACTGTTTCCAAACAAAAAATGAAAAAGGACTGGGAGTGTAGCTTAGAGGTAGAATGCCCCTGGGTTCAATCCCTAGGACCACACACACACAAACACACACACACACCCAAAAAGAAAGAAAAAGAGAGAGAAAGAAAAAAAAAGAAAGACTACAAGGTAATGGGATGGGGGGGTAATGGAATAGAGTGCTACCAAGTGAAGTGAGGCTGCCTTATTTATTTATTTATTTATTTATTTATTTATTTATTTATTTGCGGTACCGGGGATTGAACCTAGGGTCATTCTACCTCCGAGCTACACCCCCGGCCCTATCTTTTATACTTTATTTTGAAACCGGGTCTCACGAAGTTGCGGAGGGCCTCACTAATTAGCTGAGGCTGGCCGCGAACCTAGATCCTCCGGTCTCCGCCTCCCCAAGTACTGGGATTACAAGCGTGCGCTACCACGCCCGGCTGTGAGGCTGCCTTAGATTAGGTGACCAGTGAAAACCTTTTTGTGAAGATGACACCGGAACTAGGCTGCACTGCTGGTCATGCACAAATCTTAGGAGAGAAACTTCGGGGCAGAGGGAAAGGCGAGCATCTAGGCCCTGAGGTGGGAGTGAACTTGGTAGCATCATAGACCAGTGGCAGGAGCAGAGGAGGCACCCAAATATGGGTGGAGAGGTAGGCGAGAGGACACATCCCAAAAGGGCTTGCCAGTAGCATAGCTAAAAAGTGTGGGAGCCAGGATTTCAACCCAGCTCACCTGTCTCCAGTGTTGAGGCCTTGATCCTTGGGAGGGAAGAACAGCAGTTCTGAGCAGGTGAGGTGCATAGGTGGTTAGGCCCTTGGCTGAGTTATTAGAGGCACAGTGATTAGGTTGTGAAGCAGGGTGGATTATGGGTTTTCCTGACCCATAGTAAGCTTGTGGGATTTGGGTAACCAGGAAAAAGGTAGCTGTAGGGAAGGGCTGATGTTGTTTTTTGGAAAAATAAGCCTGAGGGTCAGGTTTAGAAAAGAAGATTTGGGGAACCCATAGAGGTCTGCTTGCTTCTTGGGGCCTAAGGGTGAGCTAGGGCCAGTCGATGGTGGTCAAGGGGCTGTTGCAGGGATCCTGACCATGAGTGCTTACAGAATAACCCTGGTGGTTGGAGCTGCTGTAGCTGCGGGTTTGGTCCCCTCAGGAGGTGATGATGAGTCCTGTCAGGAGGCATCTGAGCAACTTCCAGGCAAGAGGTGTTTGAGAAGGAGTGGGTGCTTGGGTCTGATCTCTGGGGGACTTGGGCACTTTGTGGCGTAGGCATTCTTCCAGGGTGGGAATTGGGGGCTGAGCCTGGGAGGTGCCGGAGGCTATGAATGCTTCTTTCCATTCTCTTCCCTCAGTGTCCCCAGAGCGCTACAATTATGGCACCTCCGGCTCTTCTTCAAAAAGGACAGAGAGCAGCTGCCGGCACCGGCGGCAGTCAAGCAGTTCTTCAGATTCTCAGCAGGGCCAGTGGGACACAGGTGAGCCCCGCTGCTCGGGCACAGTGGCAGTATCTCTCTTCCTTCTGAACCCTGATAAACCTCCCCATCCTGATTCATGAAGGAAGTGGCCTGTGAGTTTGTTCTGCCTGTTTTTGAAGCGTGCCTGTGTTTATTATTGCTACAAGAGGAAGCATGTGTCCTAAACAACAGAATTGTTTCACGCGGTTTCCTATTTCGTTGAAATCAGGCCTCGTGTTTTGGGTATCATTCTGCACCTGGCTCTCTTTGCTGGACATTTTTCTTAGATTTACTCATGTTGAACACCTCTGATTGATTTAATTGCCAGGCCCCAATTAATTTATCCAATCTTGTTCCTATGTAAAATTTTTTTTGTGTGTGTGGTACAGGGGATTGAACCCAGGGAAATTCTATCTCCAAGCTGCACCCCCAGCCCTATTTTTTATTCTTTATTTTTGAAATAGGGTCTAAGTTGCTGAGGCCTCACCAAGTAGCTGAGGCTGTCCGCGAACCTGCGATCCTCCAGTCTCAGCTTCCCAAGTACCTGGGATTACAAGCGTGCACCACCACGCCCGGCTTTATTATGTAAAATTTCAAACATGCAAACAAGTTGAAAGATTAATACAGTGAGCCAGGGGTGGTGGTGGCGCATGCTTGTAATCCTAGTATTTGGGAGGCTGAGACAGGGTTGCAGGTTTGAGGACAGCCTCAGCAATTTAGTGAGACTCTCAGTAACCTAGTTTCCAAATAAGAAAAAAAATCGGTGTGGGGGTGTAGCTCAGAGGTAGAATGCCTCTGGGTTCAATTGCTAGTACCACACACACACACACACACACAAAGATTAATACAGTGAACATCTTCATTTAGATTCAGTGATTATTAACATTTTGCCACTTTTGCTGTATGTGTATATATTTAGTTCTGTTTTTGTTTGTTTGTTTTTGGTACTGGGGATTGAATCAAGAGGAATTCTATCTCTGAGCTACACCCCCAGCCCAATTTTAGTTCTTATTTGGAAACAGGGTCTCGTTAGGTTGCTGAGAGCCTTGCTAAGTTGCCAAGGCTGGTTTCGAACCTGCGATCCTCCTGTCTCAGCATCCCAAGTCCTGGGATTACAAGCACATGCCACTGTGCCTGGCTTGTTTGTTTGTTTTGTTGAATACTTGGAAAGTAAATCACGGCTGGGCGTGATGGCACACACTTGTAATCTTAATACTTGCAAGGCTGAGACAGGAGGATTGCAGGTTTAAAGCCAGCCTCAGCACTAGTAAGACCCTGTTTCAAAATAAAAAGAGGGCTGAGGGTGTAGCTTGGGGGTTGAATGCCCCTGGATTCAATCCCCAGTACAACGAAGGAAGGAAGGAAGGAAGGGAGGGAGGGAGGGAAGAAGGAAGGAAGGAAGGGGGAGGGAGGAGAAAGAAAGAAAAAGAAAGATAGAGAGAGAGAGAGGGAGGGAGGGAGGGAGGAAGGAAGGAAATTTCAGACATTAGTAGATTTACCCCTAAATCAACAGGCATCACTTGAGATTAAGGATGTTCTCTTGTACCATTTCAAGAACATTATTGTGGGTCTGGAGCCAAAACTCGATGGTAGAGCACTTGCCTAGCATGCATGAGGCTCTGGATTCAGTTCCTAGCCCCGAGGGGAAAAAAGATCATTATTATTCCTAAGAAAATAAATAAATATTCACTCTCTGATATCTTAATGTTCCATTTCCATATTTCCTTGGAGGAGGGTACTAGGGATTTAACCAGGGGCATTATATCTCCAAGCTACACCCCAGCCCATTTTTATTTTTTATTTTGAAACAGAGTCTCACTAGGTTGCTGAGGCTGTCCTTGAACCTATGATCCTCCTTTCTCGGCCTCTTAAGTACTGGGATTACAGGCATGTGTCACCATGCCCAGTTTCCAAATCTCTTAAGATTGTTTCAGGCCGGGCCTGGTGGCTCACACTCCCAAGTACTGGGATTACAAGCCTGCACCACCATGCCCAGCTTAAAATTTTGGTTCTTAATAACATTGAGTAGCCAGGTGTGGTGGCACACGCCTGTAATCCCAGTACTTGGGAGGCTTAGACAGGAGGATCGCAGGTTCGAGGACAGTCTCAGCAAGTACTGAGACTCCCATCAACCTAGTAAGACCCTGTTTCAAACTAAAAAAAAAATAGGGCTGGGGTTTAGCTTGGAGGTAGAATGCCTCTGGATTCAATCCCCAGTACTACAAAAAAAAAAAAAAATCAATGAGATATGGATTTGCTTTCTTTTCTTTTCTTTTTTTTTGCTTTATTTTACAATAATAAGTAGCATAAAAATTATAAAGTCGCCGGGCGTGGTGGCGCACATTTGTAATCCCAGTACTTTGGGAGGCAGAGACCGGAGGATCCGGGTTCGAGGCCAGCCTCAGCTCGTGTGCGCGCGCATGCTCTCACTGTGTCTCTCTCTCTCTCTCTCTCTCTCCCTGTCTCTCTCTCTCTACTTAGTGAGGCCCTCTGCAACTTCGTGAGACCTGGTTTCAAAATAAAAGTATAAAAAAAATAGGGCTGGGGGCATAGCGCGGAGGTAGAACGCCCCTGCGTTCAATCCCCGGTACCGCAAAAAAAAAAAAAATTATAAAGTCAATATCACTGCTGATGGTATCTCCTGAACAAAACACAAGATCTGTTTGTGGTTCTTCTTGTTCTTTGATCTATCCCACTGGGAGAGTTTGTAGTCAGAATGTTCTTCCAAGTTACTTGAAATAGTTCTTTTCTCTGAGTATTCATGTTGCCAATTATTTATATAGTTAAGGTTTATATGTTTCTATATGTATTTACTTTTATGGTTTGTTTCTTTTTGTTTCCTTTTAAGTATGTAAAACAGTTACATGATTCAAAAGTCAAACTAAAGTACCAAAAAAAGTATTCTTAGAAGTATCATTTCAGGCCAGGCGTGGTGGCGCAGGCTTGTAATCCCAGTACTTTGGGAGGCGGAGACTGGAGGATCCGGGTTCGTGGCCAGCCTCAGCGCTTTCTCTCTCTCTCTCTCTCTCTCTCTCTACCTAGTGAGTCCCTCCGCAACTTCGTGAGACCCAGTTTCAAAATAAAGTATAAAAAAATAGGGCCGGGGGTGTAGCGCAGAGGTAGAACGCCCCTGGGTTCAATCCCCGGTACCGCAAAAAAAAAAAAAAAGAAAAAGTATCATTTCAGACTGAAACAGGAGGATTACAAATTGGAGGCTAGCCTTACCAATTTAGTGAGACCCTTATTTCAAAATTAAACATTATAAAAAGGGCTTGGAGCCAGGCATGGTGGCGCATACTTGAAATCTCAGTACTTAGGAGTCTGGACCAGAAGATCCAGGTTCGTGGCCAGCTATTTAGTGAGGCCCTCCGCAACTTAATGAGACCCTGTTTCAAAAAATAAAGAACAGCTGGGCATGGTGGCGCACGCTTGTAATCCCAGTATTTGGGAGGCTGAGATAGGAGGATCTGGGTTCGCGGCCAGCCTCAGTTACTTAGTGAGGCCCTCCGCAACTTAGCGAGACCTTGTTTCAAAATAATAAAAAATAGGGCTGGGGGTATAGCTCGGAGGTAGAATGCCCCTGGATTCAATCCCCAGTACCACAAAAAAAGGGGGGGGGCTTGGGTTGGGGGAGAGGGATGTAGTTCAGTGGTAGAAAGAACATCCCTGAGTTCAATCCCCAGTATCAGCCGGGTGTGGTGGCACACACTTGTAATCCCAGTACTTGGGAGACTGACACAGGAGGATTGTAGGTTCGCAGCCAGCCTCAGCTACTTAGTGAGGCCCTCTGCAACTTAGTGAGACCCTGTTTCGAAAATAAAGAATAAAAAATAGGGCTGGAGGTGTAGCTCGGAGGTAGAATGCCCCTCGGTTCCATCCCCAGTACCGCAAAAATAAAGAAAAAAAGAAGGAAGGAAGGAAGAAAAGAAAGAAAGAATAAAAAATAGGACTGGGGGTGTAGCTCAGAGGTAGATTGCTCCTGGTTTCAATCCCCAATCACACACACACACACACAATACACACACAACACAAACACAACACACATACACACACACACACACACAAACACATACACACACACACACACACACACAATCCCCAGTATTACCAAAACAAATTCCAGGTGCTTTGGCGCATGCCAGTAATCCTAATTGCTTGGGAGGCTGACATAGATCACAAGTTCAAGGTCAGTTTTGACAATTTAGTGAGATGCTTCTCTCAAATGAAAAGGGCTGGGGGTGTAGCTCAGTGATAGCGTATCCCTGGGTTCAGTCTCTAATATTGTAGGGGAAAAAGTGTCATTTCAGCTACCTGGGAGGTTGAAGTAGGCAGACTGCAAGTTGAAGGCCGGCCTGGGCAATTTAGTGTGAGCATCTCAAAAAAAAATTTTTTTTTTCTGGTAATGGGGATTGAACCCATTCTCCCTCCAAACTACACCCCCAACCCTATTTTAGGGTTGTTTTTTTTTTTTTTTTTTGCGGTACCGGGGATTAAGCCCAGGGGCATTCTACCTCCGAGCTACACCCCCGGCCCTATATTTTTTATACTTTATTTTTTTGAAACCGGGTCTCACAAAGTTGCAGAGGCCTCACTAAGTAGCTGAGGCTGGCCGCGAACCCAGATCCTCTGGTCTCCACCTCCCAAATACTGGGATTACAAGCGTGCGCCACCACGCCCGGCTTTTAGTTTTATTTTGAAACAGGGTCTCACTAGGTGGTTGAGTCTCACTACTTGCTGAGGCTGGTCTAGAACCTTCGATCCTGCCTCAGCCTCCCAAGTACTGGGATTACAAGTGTGTGCCACCACATGGGCCCCAGCCCTATTTTTTGTTTTTATTTTCAAACAGGGTTTCACTAGGTTGATCAGAGTCTCACTACTTGATGAGGCTGTCCTTGAACCTGCAATCCACCTGTCTCAACCTCCCAAGTACTGGGATTACAAGCATGTGCCACCCCGCCTGGTGACCATTTCAAAATTTAAAAAGGTCTGGGGAGATGTAGCTCAGTAACTCAGTGATAGAGTATGTACCTAGCATGTGCAAGACCTTGGGTTCAATCTCTAGCCCTCAAAAATAAGTGTCATATCTATCATTGCCTACCACCAAGTAGATCAGTAACCAATTTCTTTTTTTTTTTTTTTTTTTTTTTGCGGTACCGGGGATGGAACCCAGGGGCGTTCTACCTCCGTGCTATGCCCCTGGCCCTATTTTTTTATACTTTATTTTGAAACCGGGTCTCACGAAGTTGCGGAGGGCCTCACTAGGTAGAGAGAGAGAGAGAGAGAGAGAGAGAGAAGAGACAGGGGGAGAGAGAGAGAGACAGGGAGAGAGAGAGAGAGCTGAGGCTGGCCGTGAACCCGGATCCTCCAGTCTCCACCTCCCAAAGTACTGGGATTACAAGCGTGCACCACCACGCCAGGCTTAGTAACCAATTTCATTTGTTTCTGTATCCTTCCAGTGTTTCATCTTGCAAAAGTAACAAATAAATCGGAAGTGGTGGTGCATGCTTGTAATCCCAGTACTTGGGAGGCTGAGACAGGAGGGTCCCAGGTTCAAGGACAGCTTCAGCAATTTAGTGATGCCTTCTGCAAATTTAGCCAGACCGTGTTTCAAAGTAAAGAATAAAATAGGGCTGGGGGTGTAGCTTGGAGGCAGAATGCCCCTGGGTTCAATCTCCAGTACCACAGAAACAAAAGTAACATATATATGTATTATTTCCTCTTTTTTTTTTTTTTGCAATACTGGGGATTGAACCCAGGGGCATTCTACCTCCAAGCTACACCCCCAGCCCTATTTTTTATTTTTTGCGGTACTGGGGATTGAGCCCAGGGGCATTCTGCCTCCGAGCTACACCCCCAGCCCTATTTTTATTCTTTATTTTCTTTTTTTTCTTTTTTTTGTAGTACCGGGGATTGAACGCAGGGGCGTTCTACTTCCGCGCTACGCCCCCGGCCCCATTTGTTTATACTTTATTTTGAAACCGGGTCTCATGAAGTTGTGGAGGGCCTCACTAAGTAGAGAGAGAGAGAGAGAGAGAGAGCGCTCGTGCACGTGCACGTGCGCGAGCTGAGGCTGGCCGCGAACCCAGATCCTCCGGTCTCCGCTTCCCAAAGTACTGGGATTACAAGCGTGCGCCACCACTCCTGGCTCTTTATTTTGAAACAGGATCTCACTAAGTTGCGGAGGGGCTGGTCGCGAACCTGGATCCTCTGGTCTCAGCCTCCCAAGTACTGGATTACAAGCATGTGCCACCACGCCCGGCTTTTATTCTTTATTTTTGAAACAGGGTCTCACTAAGTTGCAAAGGACCTCACTAAGTAGCTGAGGCTGGCCTCGAACCTGAGATCCTCCTGTCTCAGCCTTCCAAGTACTGGGATTACAAGCGTGGGCTACCACCCCGGCTATTTCCTCTTCTTTTTTATGCAAAGTGTTGCAAAGCAAAGACATTTATTTCGCACCTTGCTTCATTCCCTTCCACAACCTATCCTAGAAATGATTCACATTGCTTCTTGTCAGACCCTTGCATTGTTTTCGGAATTTTTTTTTTTTTTTTTTTTTTTTTTTGCAGAGATTGAACCCAGGGGCGTTCTACCTCCACGCTACACCCACGGCCCTATTTTTTTTTATACTTTATTTTGAAACTGGGTCTCACGAAGTTGCGGAGGGCCTCACTAAGTAGAGAGAGAGAGAGAGAGAGAGAGAGCGAGCGAGCGCTGAGGCTGGCCATGAACCTGGATCCTCCAGTCTCCACCTCCCAAAGTATTGGGAATACAAGCGTGTGCCACCACGCCCGGCGTTTTCGGAATTATAAATGATGCCCAGTGGCAGTTGTCATCCTTTCTCCCTCCAGGTGTGAGTGTAGGGGCTTCTCTGGAGTCAGACCTGGAGGGGCTTGCTGGGTCCATGGGGTGTGCCCTTTTGCCCTTTCAGATGTTGGTAGCTGGCACCGCCATCTTCTAGACAGGGCCACTTCTAGAGTGGCTCCTCAAGGGTTCATAACGCCACGAGTGGCCTCCAGCTCTTGGACACTCACATTGGCACTCCACCTGTCATCTTGGTCCTCAGCCACCCCGTCTGTCTCTCCTCAGGCTCCCCCCCAACTAAGCGGCAGCGGCGGAGTCGGGGCCGGCCCAGCAGTGGTGCCAGGCGGCGGCGGAGAGGGGGCCCAGCGGCCCCCCAGCAGCAGCAGGAACCAACCAGGCCCACATCAGAAGGCAAAGTAACCTGTGGTAGGTGTCTGTGGGCCTTGGAATGTGTGGGTAGTGTCAGGGCAGCCTGTAGAGTCAGAGGGTGGGACAGTGGGTTTTGTCTGGGGTGTGACACACCTAGCAGATGGGCAGCAGCTCTCAGCCACCCATTCAGCACAGGGGAATTCTTGCCCTTTCTGTTGTCATCTTGCTTGTCTACATCCTGCCTATAGCTAAAGGATTAAATCACATGCCACCTCCTCCAGGAAGCCTTCCTTGGCAGTACCCTACCCCAGTTTCATTTTATTCAGCAAACATCTGTAGGGGTTATTCAACCCTTATTTCTTATACAGTGGTAGAATATCACAGGGGTAGAAAAACAAGGACCCCACATCAGGTTACTTGATTCACATGTTGGCCTTGATGTGTTAAGGATACCATCTGACCTTCGACAGGTACTGGGCCTCTCAGCACCTGGTTCCACGTCTGTAAAATAAGGCCGATAATAGTCCTGACTGGCATTGTGAGGAGAGATGAGTTAACCACGTAACACACTTGGAATAGTGCCTAGCTCGGGCACATGCTGCGTGAGGTTTTCTCTGAGTCTTACTATTGCTGTGCAGTGGGCTTGGAGTGGGAATGCAGCAAGAAGGTCCTGCCCTTGTGGACCTGATCTTGCAGTTAGGTGACAGACCCTTGGAACTGAAGATCACTTTAGAATATGATAGGTGCTATGAAGAGAGGGTGCAGGCAAAGGTGCCCGTTGGGTCTGGCAAGCACGCCACAGGGTAGATGATGGGAGTTTGGGTTTTTGTCCACTGAGTGATGTGATTTGACACCTTGTTTTCTTGTGTGTGTGGTAACTAGGGATTGAACCCAGGGGCGCTCTACCACTGAACTATACCCTAGCCCTTTTTATTTTTTATTTTGAAATAGGGTCTTGTTGCCAGGCGTGGTGGCGCACGCTTGTAATCCCAGTGCTTGGGAGGCTGAGACAGGAGGATCGCAGGTTCGCATCCAGCCTCAGCTACTTAGTGAAGCCCTCCGCAACTTAGTGAGACCCTGTTTCAAAATAAAGAATAAAAAATAGGGCTGGGGGTGTAACTCAGAAGTAGAATGCCAGCCGGGCGTGGTGGCGCACGCTTGTAATCCCAGTACTTTGGGAGGCGGAGACCGGAGGATCCGGGTTTGCGGCCAGCCTCAGCTCTCTCTCTCTCTCTCTCTCTCTCTCCCC
>PVJS01042323.1:0-17562 GCA_004027185.1 Glis glis | reverse complement strand
AAAAAAAAAAAAACAACAACTGTAATAACTGTTAATCTGTTTCCTTTGGTTTCTCACCAGTTCACATCATTTGATGGTACTTTCTACTTAAAATGAAGAGGGACTCTCTAAAAGATGGAGAAAACACTGGCTGCTTCTCCAGTTGAGTTTTCTTCATCTCATAGGTAGTGGGAAGCATCAGGTAAGTAGGAGAAAGACATGTAATACGTGGTGGGTATATGGATTTCAACAAGCATCCAATAAATTCTCTCACATTCACCCTTGGCAGAGAAATTTGAGATGGATAATGAATGCAGACCGGGTCACTGTGCAGCCATTGAGGAGTACTCAAAATCGTTAATGTCATTCTAGAGAATTGTCTCCAGTATGGGCCATGGGGCTCAGTTTCAAAGCCAAGTCATCATCTTTATCAGTGACTGGTGAAGTCAAAGATCACAAAAGTAGAAAGAATTACAAATACATGGGATGTATTTGTACAGAAATACATCTCAGAAAATTTAAACAAGAATTAATAAATGGGATAGCATTAAACTAAAATGTTTCTGTTCATCAAAGGAAACCATCAAGAGTCTAAAGAGAGAGCCTATAGAATGGGAGATCTTTGCCAGCTATTCCTCTGATAGAGGACTAATATCTAGAATATACAAAGTACTTAAAAGACTTACCACTAAAAAAAAAAACCCAATCAAGAAATGGGCAACTGAATTGAATAGACACTTTACAAAAGAAGAACTACAAATAACCAATAAACACGTGAAAAAATTCAACATCTTTAGCAATCAGGGAGATGCAAATCAAAACTATACTGAGATTCCATCTAACCCCAATCAGAATGGCAATCAAGAAGTCAAAAAACAATAAATACTGGTGAGGATGTAGGGAAATAGGAACTCTTCTACACTGTTGGTGGAATTGAAAATTAGTACAGCTGCTGTGGAGATCAGTGTGGAGATTCCTCAGAAAACTGGAAATGGATCTACCATATGATCCAGCTATACCACTCCTGGGTATCTTCCCAAAGGGGCTGAAGTCAGAGAACTACAGTAATATATGCATATCCATGTTTATAGCAGCACAATTCACAATAGCCAAATTATGGAACCAATCTAGATGTCCACCAACAGATTAATGGATTACAAAATTATGGGATATACACACAATGGAATTCTACTCAGCAATACAGAAGAACAAAATTATGTCATCCAAGAAAATGGATGGACCTGGAGAACATTATGTTAAGTGAGATTAGCCAGTCACAGAAAGTGAAGGGTCATATGCTTTCTCTCATATGCAGAAGCTAGGGAGTAATCAGGATACCAGAGAGACTTCAGATAATGAAGGAGAAACTCCAGTGGAGCCAGGGAGGTGGTCTAGGGGAAGGGGAGAAGGGAGAGGAAGATTCGATGAATAAATTACTTCCATTGACATTATGTACATATGTGAGAATATCAAGCCAATCTCAATACCCTGTATGGGGAAGGGGGTAGTGGGAAAGGAGCCGGGGGAAAGCCCACCAAGTGCTGTGTTCATGTATGTCACTATCGCTATGAACTACATTATAATGTGAGACTAATGCACCAATAAAAGTACAAAAATTTTTTCTAAACATTAACAAAGAGGGCCTATGAATTAAAATCTAAAGATCAAAATTTACTAGGCATAAATGAAAATACACCTGCTCCTAGGTTGGAAAAAATCAACAATACACAAAGTACCAGATGCAGGGCTGTGTACAGCATTTAGTGTGAAAGAAAAGTGTAGGGTTTGAATAAAACAAATACTCAAATCCACCCAGGCTGCGTTTATTGGGCACCTTCTCTGTACTATATGGACCCTGCCCTAAAGGAATGAAAATGTAGCCAAAAAACTCAGGCAATAGTATACTGCATTAATAGAAGCATGGCTCAAAAGGAAGCCACAATCGCTGCCTCTGCAGAGCACATCTGGGGAAAGCATCTCAGGAGGGAAGCAGTAAGACGCCAAAGTGCTTGGAGACCGTGTCACAGTGGCCTAGCTGACCTGGGGATCAGAGGATTTTGAAGGAAATGACAAACACCTCCAAACTTAAACAGTTGCTCTATGGAGGAAGGGCTCTCTTTATTTTTTCTAAATAGCTCCAAAATGCAGAACTAAAGAGTAGCGGGTAGAAGAAAGATGATCCATGTAAGGAGGAACTTTCTACTGGGAAGGAAAACCCTGTAAGATAATGGGTCCTCCAGGCCTGGAATGCTAAAGTGCAGGTTTCATAGTTAACATAGAAATGTACTACACAATTTATAATTGCTAGAAATCTAATTTCTATAAGCTCTTTCAATATGTTGTTCTGTCTCATTTGTCCAAATCAAAAAAAATTTAAAGACATTTGTAAAAAAAAGATAGATAGCTGATAGATGGATGACAGACGATAATGATAGATGACAGATAGATAGATAGATAGATAGATAATTGGTAGATAGAGAGAGAGTAAACATGTGTGCTATAGTCATAGAGCATCTGCTATTTCCCGGGCACTGCTTTAAGCTCTTTACATATGTTTACTCAGCTAATCTCATAATGTCATGCATTACCCTATGAAATGGATAATATTATAATCCACCTTAAGAAAGAGGAAACTGAGACTCAAAGAGGTTAAATAACTTGCCCAAGTGCTTGAAGAGCTGAGATTTCAAGTTCAGACAACCTGGCCACCAAAACTTAGCCACTGTCCACACTGTCTCTTAAAACAGGAAGAATGCAGTGTTCAAGAGAGAAAAAGTAGAGGAAGAGAGACAGCAGCTGGATGGACAGACCAACCTGAAGCCACAGCAGCTGTGCCCAAGGAGGAACGAGGCAAACAACACAACACAACTGAGTCTCTGGAGAAAACAGCACTTTTTGAGAGGCGGAGTCTCCCAGTCTCTAACCCTGAATGCTGCCTTCCTGTACCTTCTTTGGGGCTGCAGTCCAGCTCTTCTAAGCCCCTTCCCTTTCCCCATCTCTTGGCCCCCAAGCTTGCCTCCCCCCCTTCCGTGTCCACTTCCTGTCTGTAGGAGAGAGACAAAGGCAAGCCATTCTATCCTAGGTGCGGGGGCAGTGAGGGCTGCCGAAGCTGCAAAGGTCTGAGATTCTAAGGATCAAGGAGAAAAGGTAAATACCCTCATGTCTGCAACACAGAGCTGTTTCCGAAACTATGCTTCAGGCTTCAGGACTGACAGATGCCCAGGAAGACTTACCTACCCAGGAAGATTTACCTATGGTACCTCCCCTGCTCCTCCCCTTGATGCCCACCCCTCATCTCAAAAGGGAGCCTTTCCTTGGAAAAGTCCCAGAGAGCTAGCACCCATCTATGCACGGGAGATCACAGGGTTCCAAGAATGCCCAGTTCAGGACCCAGCCCCGGTTTTCTGCAGAACTCTCATGACAAGCTGTGGTTTCGCTCTCTCACATGACAGGCCGCCTCCTCCCAGTCACTCAGCGGGCACATTTGCACGGTCTCCCAAATGCTTGCCCTCCTATGCTGAACCCAAGGGTTTTAAAAGAGATTTGCAAGGAAACAGTTCACGTTTCTTAATATGCCAGCTGGTTTCCCCGATGCCAGCAGCCACAGAGCCCTTCCTTCACCCCCTGACCCCCTCAAGCTCCGGTCCATTCCCCACCCTCCCTGTGCTGCCAAGTGGCTTGAAGGGAGCCTGCGCTTGCCACTGTCGCCATGCCAGCCCCTGGCAGCCGGCCTTCTTCAGGATCCACTCCCCGACCCCCCGCCCACTGGCGAGTCTGACCATGTCTCATGGTCCTTTGTGAAGACCCTCCCTGTCTCTAGAACATTTAATCCTGACGGCCGTTCTCTTCTTAGCATGCCTCTCTAGGTTTCTATGGAGAAGGGAAAAAGGAATGAGCATTTACAGTAGACCCCCTTATCTACTGTTTCACTGTCCATGGTTTCAGTTATCCACCGTCAACTGCAATCCAAAATATTAAATGAAAAAATTCCAGAAATAAACAATTCGTAAGTTTTAAATTGTGTCCCATTCCGAGTAATGTGTTGAACTCTCATTCGGCCCCCCACCCCCAGGACACAAGTCATCTCTCTGTCCAGCATATCCATGCTACTTACACCACCTGCCTGTTAGTCACTCATTGGCTGTTCCAGCTACCAGAGCCCACTGTTCAGGTATTAGTGCTTGTGGTCAAGTAACCTTATTTTATTTAACAATGGCCCCAAAGCACAAGAGGAGTGATGCTGGCAACTTAGACATGCTGGAGAGAAGCCATAAAGTGCTTTCTTCAATGTGAAAAGGTGAAAGTTCTCAACATTATAGGGACAGAAAAAATTGTTTCATTTATTTAATTTTTGTAGTGCTTGAAATTGAACTCAGGGCCTCATGCATGCTAGGCAAAGCACTCTCCCACTGAGCCATATTCCTAGCCCCAGGGGGAAAAATTGTATGCCAAGGTTGCTAAGATCTCTGAGAAGAGGAAAACATAATAAATATATATATATATATATATATATATATAATATATATATATTATATGTATGGGACATACATATATATTATATATGAGACACATATTATATATATATATATGTCTCATATATATATTATATATATATATATATATATATATATATATATATATATATGTCCCAGACTATTTGTAGTTTCAGGCATCCGCTGGGGATCTTGGAGCATATCCCCTGTAGATAACAGGGACAACTGTACTAAATGCCCACTCAGTACTGCAGGCATAAGCTCCTTCGCCATCCAACAAGGCGGCTATTATTATCCCTGAATTCTAGAGGAAAGCTTCAGTATCTTACCAAGAGTCAAAGTCAGTAGTAGGTCCGGGATTTGGGGTCTTCCTCTAAAGTATACCCTCCAGCTGATCTCCCTCATTTTTTCCTCTCCTCCCTTCACTGGTTCCTCTTCTTGTCTCTTCCTTCCTTCAGTTCTTCCCCACGGTTCTGTCCTAGACCTCTTCTCAGCTCTATCTCCCTGGATAATTTCCCCAGTGCCTCATCGTCTGTCATCACTACTTCTCTGCTGGTGACTCCCAGTCTCTTCCTTCGGTCCTGACCCTACGCATCCGCTTCAGGTCTCAATTTCCACCTTTGTGCTGGATGCCTGCATGTGGACAGGCTGCTGACAGGTGGACACGCCCAGGCAAACTCCTCTACCATCCTTCCCCAAGCCAGCACCTTCCCACTGCACTCCCTCCATCCCCACCCTCCAAATCCAAACCTGTCACCTAATCTTGTTGATTCTCCCTGTTACAAGATGCCCCTGTTAAAAGATGCCCCTCTTTTTTCTTCCCATTAGTCTTCATTAGCCTGAATGGCTGCAAAAACTGGTCCCTCTGCTTCCAAAAGCTAACTTCTCCAATCTCCTCCCAACCAGGTGGGTCACTTCCCTCCCCGAATATTTCAGTGGTTCTCTGCTGTTTATAGAATAACATTTCAATCAATCCCAAACAGGCTGCCCATGGTCTGCCTTTCCAGTCTTGTTCCTCCCCACACAATATGCCCTGACACTTGGGACCACCACTCTATTCTCCAGTGCACCTCGGCCCTCCAGGCCTTTGGCCAAGTGACCTCACATCCTCATTCCCATGCACCTAAATCCTATTCACCCTTGGCGGCTCAACTCAAATGCCTCCACTTCTCTCAACTTACCAGGTGAAAGTATTGCTTCCACCTTTGAATTTCCTCAGCTTCTTGATGAACACTGTTGTAGGCTTGCTGTCTAGATAGTCTTACTTAGGTATTTGTAATGTGTCCTTCACTACTAAAGTATAAGTTCTTTGGACACTAGAACCTGGATCCGTTCACATCCTACACGGTCCTTGGTACATGGTGCGTCCTCCAACAGATTTGCACAATTCAAATGCACATGAAGATGCATCTAGGGCCAAGTTCTGCTGGTAAATGAATCTAGACTAAGAGCACTAAATCTTATCTCAAAAGCCATTTAGGCTCTAAGCCATGCTTATTTTGACATGGCGGTTTTATATAACAAGATATTTTTATTTCCGTATAATGTATGGAAAACAATAAATTCAAGAAAGGTGAAGTAACACAAAATGATCCATTAACCTCCTCTATTCTAGGCCTAATCAGGCATTTGATATTTGGAAAATACTTTTCAGACAGGTCTCTTCCTACAATACTAATACTGAGGAGGTACCATACGGCAGGCCCTGTCCCAGGCACTCCACATATGGGTTATGCTCCTCATTAAATCTGAGGGGATGGCTTTATGGATCCCTTCCTAGAAACCTGTTAAATGAGACTCTGAGGTTACACAACTCAGCCAAAACCTCACAACTATTAAGTGGGGAACCTAAAATTCAAATTCATATCTGACTTCAAAACCCACGTTCCTTGCAGTAATCTAAAGTGACACTCAGCCGGGCATGGTGGCGCACGCTTGTAATCCCAGTACTTGGGAGTCTGAAACAGGAGGATTGCAGGTTCGCGGCCAACCTCAGCTACTTAGTGAGACCCTCTACAACTTAGTGAGACCCTGTTTCAAAATAAAGTATAAAAAATAGGGCTGGGGGTGTAGCTCAGTGGTAGAAACTCCTGGGTTCAATCTCCTGTATCTCAAAAATAAAATAAAATATAAAGTGACACTCAATTAGGCCAAAACATAGTCCACTATATTTTCCTTGTCTGACACCAGTGTAGACACCAACCCAAAGAGACAAATGGAACATACTGTACAGGGACTTCTTCTTAAAAATGGCCTCTGGCATGGCCACTCAGGTCCAGGAGATAGATGGGCATCCCTCTTCTATTCTCTGGCTGCCCCTGACAGCCCAGCAGCAGGAGAAAGAGCAATGCAACTGGACCCCATGCAACCTAGTGCAGAGGACAGACTGGGGAGGCTTGGCAGAGAAGAGGGTGGCAGCTGACTATGCAGAGGAAGCAGTGTTTCCTTTAACACTCCTGGCCCTGCACAGGAGGAGCATCGTCTTTCAGCACTACAAAAGCCTGTTCTCTCCATCCATCAGACATGGAGTGTAAGCGGGAAAGAGAGGATTGTATTTCACTGTTCCTAGACAGCTGGTCCACTCATTAGCTGTCTGTCCCCGCCTCGGCCCAAATGGCACAGGCTCTAATGACAGAGCAGAGAAACCCAGTGTATAGAGGATAAGCATCAGACTAGATGAACCTTAGAGAACGGGGTGATGGGACCGGAGGCCAGGACCTGGCACAAGGTCTGTGGGGGTTCCAGGATTTGGCCCCCCAACAGATCCCAACAACGCTTGGCTTTATTGCTTCCCCCTGGACATCTCAGGTCCCTGGGGCACTCACTGTAAGAAGGAAGGTGTATCTGTGGGTAGCCAGCGCTGATGAAATGAGCCTTTTCAGTTGTGTAGGTCAAACTCTGATGTGGGCATCTCCCCAAGCCTCATCAGACCCAATATATTCACATTAGCTTAGCTATTAGGTGTTATAGATAATACCTCTGACATACGGGTCATGATGGTAGTGGCTGCCTAAGTTGTTTCTCAGGAACTTAGAAATAGCTCCAACTGGTTGAAACCACCTAGGCCTGAACAAGTGTCTGATGGGTGACCTTGCAAAGTCAGAAGGCCAGACCCCATCTTCAGAGCGTGCCAACATCACCATTCGCTGGACAGGAAGAGTCATGATGTTAGATTACACACGTACAGACCACCAATGACTTCACGTTACCTCCAATCACCTTTCCCCATGCCATAAACCACCCTGTCTCTTTATCCTAGAAATAACCCTACACCATATCCATGGGGAGGCGAATTTGAGGCTTGCTCTCCAGACATCCTAACATTGGCCACTTCATGAGTAAACTCTTTTGCAAAACTCACTGTTCAGTGATCACCTTACTGTGTGGTAGGCAAAACTGGCCTGGCTGGGAAACATTGGGTCTTCCTTACTGACCTTCCAGAGCTATCTCCTTGCCCTTTCTCTGAAACCCAGTGGAAACAGAGTTTGAGTGGAGTTCATACGGCCCCCATGTCTGGGATGCTACTCTGACACTAAGCCCTGATGCTCTAATATTTCAAAGATTAATAAAGTGAAACTTTGGGGCAGTTCATCTCTACACACCAGGCAGAGCCTCAATCCTCAAATATCACCCTAGAGTTACTGCTTGGAGGACATTAGAATGGCACATCCCTACCCTGGTTGCTGACATAGTCCCACTGCCCACTACAATGCTCATCTGTTTCCAACCAGAATTAGAGCGAGAGCTTTGACCTAGAACAGGTCAAACACAAATAGTGAGTACTGCTTTTCCTACTCTCCTTGTTTATTTTTATTCCACAGCACGGCTGGAGTTCTGGAAACAGACTGCTTTGCAGCCAGAGGCCTCTGACCTAATTCTTTATCTGGTTTTAACCAGATTAAGTCAAAGGATAGCTCCCAGCTCCTACTGCTGCCACCAAAGTGTGCCAGAAAAGCCTTCGAAGGGGGCTGCTAAGCATGAGATAGAAGCTAGTTAGTTTTGTCTAATTTGGCAGGTTTGGGCCCAGGCACAGCTGTAGGGTTAGAAAGCCCAGGCTCTGGATGTGACGTGGCTGATGCTGCCAGTAAGAGGAACTGGGGCTTGGTGTTTTCCATGTGACACTATTATTCCTAATCAACTACTTGGAACCAACTCAGAGTTCTGGGGCTCCCATCACTACGGGGAGAAAGGACAATGAGTTGCTGTCAACAAAGGCAAAGGATAATATGACTAAATTCCTGCTCATGGTGAGGTAAGGAGGTCTGAAATTTCTTGCAAGGTAGAAATAGCTAATTCATGAAATTATCTTAAGCGTACAGCATTGAGGAAGGCAGCTTCTTCACAGGACTGACCCAAGATTAGATTTATCAGTGGATAGTATGAATCCATAGTCTAGAAGACATCACAAAGATCTGGCTCTCCCTCACCCTCTACACCTGTGCAATACACTGGCCAATACACAGGCTACTGAGTACCTGAACCACAGCTAGTCTAAATTGACATGTGCTATAAATGTAAAACACACACTGGATTTTTGAAGGCAAATAAAAAGAATGTCAAATCTCCCATTAAAAGTTTTTATATTGCCGGGTGTGGTGGCGCACACTTGTAATCCCAGTACTTGGGAGGCTGAGACCGGAGGATCTGTGTTCGCGGCCAGCCTCAGCTACTTAGTGAGGCCCTCTGCAACTTAGTGAGACCCTGTTTCAAAATGAAGAATAAAAAAATAGGGCTGGGATGTAGCTCGGAGGTAGAATGCCCCTGGGTTCAATCCCCAGTACCACACACACACAAAAAAAAAATTTATATTGATTACATGTTGAAATGATAATCTTTGGATATAGTGGCTTAAATAAAACATATTAAATTTAATTTCATTTGTTTGTTTTTACAGTCAGTACTCCATATCCATGGGTTCTGCATCTGAGGGTTCAACCAAGCATAGTTCTAAAAATATTCAGGGGGAAAATCTGCATTCCTTGTCATTATTCCTTAGATAGTCCAGTATAACAGCTATTTACAAAGAATTTATATTTTATTAGTTTTATAAGCAATCCAAAGACTATTTGAAGTATAGAGGAGAATATTCTTAGGCCAGAGACTTGGTATTTGTGGATATTGAAATCTGAGGATGCTCAAAGACCCTTAAGTAAAAAGGTGCAGTATTTGCATATAGCCTCAAGTATTTGGGCTTTATTCTTAGGAAGCCTAAAGCATGATGTGGTGTCACAAGCCTCAAGATAAAATAACCACAAAAGTTAAAATAGTCCCGGAATTTTCTGGAAATGCATTGGTTAACACATCTGTTGCTCATTACCCCACTCTTCCCTGGCTATTATAGACACATGAATGATTCCTTGCCACACCAATTAGCACACTGCTTGTGAATTCTGAATTTTACAGCCATTTCTAGTTTTGCAGACCTGTGCCTTCTTGGTCACCTGCCTGCCTCTTTATCAACATGCTAAGCTTTAATTACTTCAAACGAAGCCCTTAAAACAATTCCTGTGGACTTAAAATCCCAGAATGTAGAGGCAAAGAGTGGTGTGGCAGCAACCTAAGACAAAGTACACTTTAACATATTTGATTTAACATATTTGGAAATTAAAGTTTATTTTTTAACTTAGACTAATCTTACATAATAAATCATTGTATAGTCATTTTTTCAAAAGAAGAAAGTCACCAGCAAATGAAAAGTGTTTTACACCTATAAATGAAAAAGCTAGAAGATTCTCAGTTTCTGAGAGATCACTTCTTCCAAAGTATCATGTATCAGGAGGCATAGGAAACCTTCCTTCCTCAAAGGAGTTGCTTATGTGCACTTTTTATAGAAAAAATTAAATCCACATGATCATTTGGGCCAAGACTACTGAGCGTCAAACAAAAGACAAAGCTTGAGTGGCCTCAGTTAGAGGTCATCAGACTTCTTATACAAAGATTCAGAGAGTAAATATTTTAGGTCTCTGTCATAGCCACTCAATTCTGCCACGATAGCACATATGCAGCCAAGGTGTAAACAAATGGGCATGACTATGTGCCAATAAAACTTTATTTACAAAACAGGTGGCAAACTGGATTTGATCACAGTTTGTCCTGAACATGAAGGGAAATGTAGCATGAAAGAGTCAAATCCAACTCTTTTACTGTCCCACATGGACCCAACCTCCACTCCATGCCCAGGGCATGCACCTTGCTCAAAGAGAATGAACTAATTTGTGCTAACCTATTAACAACTGGTGAATTAATTTCTTTTGCTAAAACATAATCTCTCTTTGCTAAGGGTTTAGTATGTTATTCTTCCTACATATCAGAGATGAGTTTTGAAAGGGCCTTTAGTAGCTCAACACATTGTTTTTGAAAGCATGTTGGGCAGCTTCTCCAAAAATACATTGGGAGCTGTCTAAGGGGGGAAAATCTAGGCTGCTACCCCCATCTTAACCAGAGAACATTATCAGTTTAACATTATCAGTTTCCTGATAGATTTCATCTGGGGGTTAAAAGCTCCAGAGATAACAGCAACAGTGCCAACTACTATCCACACTTGGAGGTAGGAATTCGCTAGAAAATCACCACTCTGAAATGTTTCTGTATGGGCTCCCTCTAGTTTCTATGCACCCCAAACATCACTTCCAACAGAGGTGAGAAATAAATACTATGTTATGGATTAAAAAATTAAGATGAAGAGCATGAACAAGGCCCTAGGTTCAATACCCAGCACTGCGGGAATAAAAAGAAATCATAGGAAGGACTGAAGAGTCAGGGAAATACTATGTTTTTGGACTCTCAGCAACCAACAGCCTAGATACATCTGGGTCTGAGCCAGTTCCTCCCGACGACCAGATCTTACCCTGTGTCAGATGAAAAGTCTACATAAAGCCATGGACAGAAAAAGGTGAAAAAAATATTCTGGGGGTGGGGGGTATGAAGAAAAGGATGAATGCATGGACTGGAGGTCCTGCTTGCTCTCCTTCCTGGTGGTTTTACATAGCCCCTCCCTTGACTTTCAGGAGCTGGAAGAAGAGTCAAAAGGGACTGGAAGCAGCAGAAACAAGAGAACAGGGAAAGACCTTTTGAAACTAGGGCAGAGGAGCCGATGGAATGAGTGGGATGAAGGGCTGTCAATGTTTCAGCATCAGCAGAGGATCTGACCAGGAGAAGGGGCATCATTTCTCAAATGCCTGCCTTACCTAACTTTGGATGGGAAACACGCTCCGGGCATGCCCGCCCAGTGAGTTTTCCACATTCTCCTACTGTCACCTCAAAGATGTGTCCCATGCTGACTGCCAACTCACGCCAGGCTTCACCCTCTGAACAATTCATCCTTAAGCCCCACAACATCGTTTGGGACCAGAAGCAATCTGGCTCATCCAGTGCCTAGGCCTCCACTCTCAGGACCCTGTGTCCATCGCAGGATCCCAAGCCTCTGGCAGTGTTTCCCAGGCGATGAGGCTGCTCCAACTCTAATTCAGGAAAAACTGAACACCTCAGCAACTTTATCCAGGGGTGTATCTGGAAGCCCAGAAAGGAAGCACTGAGCCGAGCTGGCCTCTGCTTAGAAAAAAAAAAATTCTCTTCTTCATATTTCACCAATTATCATGAATTTGGGTTCAGTTTCCCTTTAAAAATCACAAAGCAGCTAGATGTGGTGATGCATGCCTATAATCCCAGTACTTGGGAGGCTGAGACACGAGGATCACAGGTTAGGCCGGCCTCAGCAACCTAGTGAGACTCTCAGCAACCTAAGGAGACCCTGTTGCAAAATAAAAAATAAGTTAGGGCTGGGGGTGTAGTTTGGAGGTAGAATGTTCCTAGGTTCTAACCCCAGTAACAACAACAACAAAAAAAAATCATGAAGCAGGTTAAACCCATCAGTCATTCATCCACAGCCCTCACTGAATTCTGGTTTTCTCCTAATATCTGCTTTTTTAAAACTCCCAGTTGGCACCAGGCGTGGTGGCACACGCTTGTAATCCCAATACTTGGGAAACCGAGACAGGAGGATTGCAGGTTCAAAGCCAGCCTCGGCAATTTAGCTAGGCTCTCAGCAACCTAGTGAGACCCTGTTTCCAAATAAGAAATAAAATCAGGCTGAGGGTGTAGTTTGGAGGTAGAAAGGCTCTGGGTTCAAACCCCAGTATCAAAAAAAAAAAAAACTTCCAGTTGAGTTGAGCCTACCTAAAGTAAATGGACATTTAACTGGGTGGGAAGATGGGAGAAAATGTTTTTAGGGGAGGGATACTTGTGAGATCCAGGAATAGTAAGGAGCCAGCCACAGGAGGCATAGCCAGGGGTAACATGACAAGCACCCTGGAGGCCGGGTGACCCAGAGAGAAGCTGAGGGGGCAGCCCTGCATGGCAGGGGGAAGGGCTCTGCATGCAAAGGACACCCACTTCACTGGTCACAAATACAACCTTGGGGAGCTCAGTTCTACTCCAGAGAGTCTACTTCATTCTGCCACATGACCCAGTCCCTCCAAACTTCTGCCTGCAGAAGCAAAGAGGCAGTGGCTTATGAATGTGTACTGCAGTGATTGCATTAGCAAAAATACTGAAACCTTGACAACTCTAGACAGATAATAGTACACAAGGCATAAGGCAACAAAGAGCATTTTTAAATTCATTTCTGCAGACTGCGAAGGCTGGATTAAAAGAGTAGATGCCATGACCAGTTCATGGCCTTAGCAGCTGCTCCCTTCCAACAGGCTGCTGCTGGTCTCAGTCCTTAGCTCTCTCTCCTCAGAGTCTCCCAATTTTTACGTGATTGCTAGGAAAGGGGCCAGAGCAAATGGATAAAAGGCCGTGTCCCTGAAACATGTCTGGGCTTATCCACACACCAAACGTCAGTGGGTTTGCATCTCTACCACTTGTACCTGTAAACTCACCAGAGGCTGGCAAACTAACAAACAACAGTAGACCAAACCAAACCAACAAACAAAAAATGAGCTAGAACAAACTGAAGTACAACTGAACAAACATGTTTGGATTGTGCTGCAAAGGGCTGACTCCTGCCACACCCCTCTCAGATGACTTGCCGGATACCTGGGCTTGGTTAATTCCCAAGAGCAGCTGGATCTTCTGTTTCTCGGTTGAAAAAATGTGATTGCACAGCCAGGTCTGACAACCTGTAGCCCAATGCACACTCCTGGCCTACTTGCGGCCTCCGAGAGAAAAACACAGCGCTTATGGAAGAAGGAACTAAGCTAATTTGACTCAGATCCATGGAAAATTGCTCGGAGTTGACTGCTTCCATAACAACAATGACAACAGCAATCTGGTCAAGGAGCTTCACCTAATTTGTAATTAAACACGACAATTATTTCAAGAGGGTGTGCCAGTTGGTATTCATTAGCCCTGTGGCCTGCCTCTTAGACTTCGCAACCACAAAATGACACAGCTCAGACCCAGGCTATAAACAGCATGCTCAGGTGTAACAATTATGGAAGAGCAGGTATGCAGGAGCCTGGCCCCCACGTGGAAAGGTTGTTTCATGTCAAGCATATAAATACAGTCTCCTTACAGAACACTCTGGGGATGGAGGTCTGAGAAGCTGCAGATCTGGGCCCCAGCAGGAGTGGGCAGGTACTCCCATCCCCCTCAGATGCTCAATCAACAGCCAGAACACCAGCCGAGCTGCTCTTACGGCATCCTCAGCAGGCTCCCGCCACCCTGCAGCTGAGCCACGCTGGCATCAGGAAGTCAGGAGCACTGGCTCTCAAGGGCTCCGTGCAATAATTAAGAGCCAGAAAGACAAACCAGAGGAAGGGCAAACCAAAGGTGGGGTGGTTGTAGGGTGGAGTGGTAAAAAAGCCAACCAATAAAGCTCTGTTGGAGGGAAGAGAGCGCAGCGTCAGAAGCCGAGGCACAGGAAAAATCTCGTAACACTGACGATACAAATGCCAAGGGATGGTTTCATCGCTTTTCGCATCAGTCTACTTTGGCAGGATTCCTCAGAAGCTGCTCCAGCTCCTCCTAAACAGATATGCACATGCTCTCCCCGCCCTCACCTCCTGTGCCAGCACCCCCACAGAACAACAAAGCAAAACACTTTAGAAAGACCCAGGGGAAACAGCCACTACAAATTGTGTTGTGAAATACTAGTGAGAGAATTCTACTTTAGGTAGAGTATATGTATGTGAAGTAATACATCTGAATTATTTTCAAATGGTACAGAAAACTAGTCCCTTTCCCTTCATCCACTTCCAACAAGTGCATAGGTAACTTTCCCCAAAGTGCATCACTGTATATTAGCATCTATATGCGTTTACACCTGTGGGATCGTAGTATACTTATCCACCTAGCAATAGACTATAACATCGTTCTGAGTCAGGACCTATTAATCCTACCTTGTTGTTTGTCAAGCTATATAGCATTCATTGGTATATGATAAATTTGACCAATACTTTCATTGGATAAGTTTATTCCCAGATTTTTACTTTTCAAAACAATACTGCAAAGAACATATATCTTGGTTTAATCCTCCATGGGATAGACTTATAATAGCAGAACTGCTGAGTGAGTTAATTTAATTTAGATCCAATGTTTAGGCTACTACACCTTACAATGAAATTCAGACTAGCCAGGCACAGCAGCACATGCATGTAATCTGAGTACTTGGAAGGCGGAGACAGGAGGATCACAGGTTCCAGGCCAGCCTCAGCAACTTAGCAAGACCCTCAGCAACTTAGTGAGACCCTGCTTCAAAATAAAAAATTTAAAAAAAAGGACTGGGAGTGTAGTTCACAGGTAGAATACCCCCGGGTTCAACCCCTAATACCCTTCCCCACAAAAAAAAAAAAAAAAGACTGGTGAATGCTCTCAGTAACTGGTGTGGAAGCAAAGGAGCTATTGTTTTAATACTTTTATTGGTGCACTGTAATTATACATCATGGCGAGGTTCAAAGTGATACAAACACACATGCAGCACCGGGTACATTTCCCCCTGCATCCCACCCCACTCCCCTACCCCCACACATATCTGTGAGATTCATATATGGATAGAGCATTATTTTAACTATTTCCTCCATCCTCCATCAGTTCTCCTTTTTCCCCTCCCTTCCTCCCTCCCCCAATCCCTTCCACTATCTATTGGTCTCTCTCCTCATTTATATAAAGTCCCTTTTGTTTCCTGGTCAAATTATGGAACCAACCCAGATGTCTGCTGACAGGTGAACAGATAATGAGAATGTGGTTTATACCTGCAAAGGTTTATACCTATTTTAATTGCAAGGAATATCATTCTGGTGTAACCACTGCCCGAGGGCTCAACCAAGGGGAAAATGTAGCTCTTCCCTGAAAGTTGCCACAGCCCATTTTGGCAGAAATTCCCCAAAACTTAATAACCTCACAGGTTTCTGTGTCCTCAGTCAGATTTATTTATTTATTTATTTATTTATTGTAACTGGGTTGGAACCTAGGGGCATTCTACCTCTGAGGTACACCCCCAGCCCTATTTTTTTATTCTTTATTTTGAAACAGGGTCTCACTAAGTTGCAGGGGGCCTCACTAAGTAGCTGAGGCTGGCCGCAAACCTGCGATCCTCCTGTCCCAGCCTCCCAAGTACTGGGATTACTAGCGTGCATCACCACGCCTGGCTCAGCTCTATATATTAAGTAACAAACCAAGAAAACGAATGAGCCTTCAATTGGAAAAGCTCATCTGTGGGCAACAGAGATGACCCAGTTATTTAACTGAGAAGACAGTTAAGAGGTCTTGTGGATAAACTGGGATAGCAGGACACTTCCTTGCTGAGACTTGGTAGTGCCTCAAGTTCTGTTTGCAGCAACCCATGCATTTCCTTAGGACTACAATTTCTAGCACTCTCTACCTTCCATGCTGTCCCATGCCTCTTGCCTTCCATTCCTGATCTGCTGGCACTGGTCAGTATCAGAAGCACCTCTTCAAAGTGACCCCCTGCTCTTACCCCAGATTCATCCCACACTACCGTACTCTAGATTCCCCTTGACTCTACATTCTGCTGTCTGCCAAATCCTCGTCTATGCCAGTGTCCAAGGCTACTATTCACCAGGAGAGGATCTTCAGAAGTCTCCATCTGCCACCAAGGGACAAGAAGTCTCAACCAAATGACATGCATAACTTTGTCCTAGAGACGAAAGCACCAAGTTATCCCATCCTGAGGACAAGGGTCGTTGGTATAGTATACATGAAGTACTTAGGGCAGCACCTGGAAACAGTGGGTGTTCCACAGATGCCAGTGCACTGTTCTCGCCGGATCACTTTCACCAAGCCTCCTTCTCACATGGCCACTGGCTTCCCTTGCAGAGTTTATTATAGGAGAGAAGCCGCACTGACCCCTTGAGTTTATGGCTCACCAAATGACTATATGCATCTGGGTTTATATGGCAGTCTCTTGGCAATTTGGATTAACCACTGCAATGGCTAATTTTATAGATCAACTTAGCTAGGTTATGATGTCCAGATATTTGGTTTAATGCTATCCTGGATGTTTCTGTGATGATGTGTTTTTTTTTTGTTTGTTTTGTTTTGTTTTGTTTTGTTTTGTTTGATGGTACAGGGGATTGAACCTAGGGGCTTCTACCTCCGAGCTACACCCCCAGCCCTATTTTTTTTTTTTGCGGTACCGGGGATTGAACCCAGGGTTGTTCTACCTCCGCACTACACCCCCGGCCCTATTTTTATACTTTATTTTGAAATCGGGTCTCACGAAGTTGCGGAGGACCTCACTAAGTAGAGAGAGAGAGAGAGAGAGAGACAGAGACAGAGAGAGACAGAGACAGAGACAGGGAGAGAGATAGCGAGAGAGCTGAGGCTGGCCGCGAACCCGGATCCTCCAGTCTCTGCCTCCCAAAGTACTAGGATTACAAGTATGCGCCGTCACGCCCGGCCCCAGCCCTATTTTTTTTTTTTTTTTAATTTTTATTAGTGCATTGCAAACATACATCTTGAAGGATTTCAGAGTGGTAGACATATACATGCACTCATTGGTCAGTTAGCCCTCCCCAATTCCCACCCCCCGCCTCCCCTCTCCCTCCTTCTCGCTTTCAGCTTAGTAGTTGATATCTTTGTGTAAGTCCATCCTGGGCTCCAGTTTATTTCCCTCTCCTTCCCTCCC
>PVJS01042322.1:0-17566 GCA_004027185.1 Glis glis | reverse complement strand
ATCTTTTTTTTTTTTTTTTTTTTTTGGTGGGGGAACCTTGGGGGGTTCTACCTCTGAGCTACCCCCCCGCCCTTTTTTTTTTTTTTTTTTTTTTTTTTTTTTTGGTGAGAGAACCCAGGGGTGTTCTACCTCTGAGCTACACCCCAGCCCTTTTTATTTTTTATTTATTTATTTATTTTTATTTTTTGCAGTACCGGGGATTGAACCCAGGGGCATTCTACCTCTGAGCTATACCCCCAGCCCTATTTTTTATTCTTTATTTTGAAACGGGGTCTCACTAAGTTGCGGAGGGCCTCACTAAGTAGGTGAGGCTGGCCGCGAACCCAGATCCTCCGGTCTCAGCCTCCCAAGTACTGGGATTACAAGCGTGCACCACCACGCCCGGCTTCCTTTTTATTTATTTTTTTTATTTTTTATTTTGGAACAGGATTTCACTGAGTTGCTGAGGGTCTTGCTAAGTTGCTGAGATGGACCTGGATGCAGTCCTACTGTCTCAGCCTCCTAAGTACTGGTATTATAGGTGTGTGCCACCACACCCAGTTTCTAAATAGTTTTTTAAATAAATTTGTGCATAAAGAAGAACATAAAGCCAGGCACGGTGGCACACACCTGTAATCCTAATACTTGGGAGGCTGAGACAGGAGGATCACAGGTTCACAACCAGCCTCAGCAACATAGGGAGGCCCTCTGCAACTTAGTGAGGCCCTGTTTCAAAAAAAAAGTCAGAAATAAAATAGGGCTGGGGGTATAGTTCAGAGGCAGAATGCCCCTGGGTTCAATTCCCAGTAATGCACGCAAACACAAAAAGAATGTAAGCCGGGTGTGGTGGTGCAGGCCTGTAATCCCAGTACTTGGGAGGTTAGGACAGGAGGATAGCAGGTTCAAGACCAGCTTCAGCAATTTAGCCAAACTCTCGGCAACCTAACGAGACCCTGTTTTATTTTATTTATTTATTTATTTAGTGTGTGTGTGTGTGTGTGTGTGTATGTGGTACCGAGGATTGAACCCAGGGCCATTCTACCTCCGGGCTACACCCCCAGCCCTATTTTTTATTCTTTATTTTGAAACAGGGTCTCACTAAGTTGCAGAGGGCCTCACTAAGTAGCTGAGGCTGGCCGCGAACCCGGATCCTCTGGTCTCAGCCTCCCAAGTACTGGGATTACAAGAATGCGCCACCACGCCCGGCTTAATCTGTTCTATTGATGGACATGTGGGCGGTTCCAGGTCATACTATTGCCATTAGTGTGGGGACACCCCTGTTTGTTTCCCAGAGCACACATGGAGCATGTGTATGGAGTGGAATTACTGATTCTTAGGGAATGTGCATCTTCAGCACATTGTTTTTGTGTGGCTTACTGGTTAAAATGTTACTCAGGTTTTTTATTTTTCTTGAGCCAGTTTGGGTAAGTTATGTTTCCCTAGAATTTTCCTGTTTTTAAATTTACTTATATCAGGAAATTTGGAGATTTTATCATTTATACTCATGCCCTGACTTCCATTTATTTTCTTTCTTCTTTTTTTTTCCTTGGGGGGTACTGGGGATTGAAACCAGGGGCATTCTACTTTGACCTACACGCTGACCCCTTTTTATATGTTTGTTTTGAAACAGGGTCTCACTAGGTTGATAACAATCTCGCTACATCGTTGAGGCTGTCCTCAAAACTGGGATCCTCCTGTCTCAGCCTCCCAAGTACTGGGTTTACACCTGGCTACTGACTTCCATTTCTTTTTTATTTGCGGAACTGGGGATTGAACGCAGGGGCATTCTACCTCTGCGCTACCCCCCCCCCCGCCCTATTTTTTTTATGCTTTATTTTTGAAACCGGGTCTCACGCAGTTGCGGAGGGCCTCACTAGGTAGAGAGAGAGAGAGAGAGGGAGAGAGAGAGAGGGAGAGAGAGAGAGGGAGAGGGAGGAGAGAGGAGAGAGAGAGAGATCGAGCGATCGTGCGTGCGCGCATGCGCGCTGAGGTTGGCTGCGAACCCGGATCCTCCCGTCTCCGCCTCCCAAAGTACTGGGATTACAAGTGTGCGCCACCACGCTCGGCCTTGACTTCCATTTCTAATGTTGCTTTTCTTGTTTTCTCAATCCTACCTTTTGTTCTAAATTTTCAGTCTCTTTTCCTTACAGAATTAGCTCTTGGGTGGGGACGTACTTCAATGACAGAGTGTTTGCCTAGTATACACAAGGCCCTGGGTTCAATCCCCAGTACCGCAAAAAAAAATAATAATAATAATAATTGATTTCAGGTATTGGTTTGCTTTTTTTTGGTACTGGGGATTGAACCTGGGGTATTCTACCTCTGAGCTACACCTCTCCACCCCAGCTGTTTTTATTTTTTCTTTTAAAACAGTCTCTCTAGGAGCCGGGCATGGTGGCGCACGCTTGTAATCCCAGTACTTCGGAGGCTGAGACAGGAGGATCGCAGGTTCGCGGCCAGCCTCAGCTACTTAGTGAGGCCCTCCGCAACTTCGTGAGACCCAGTTTCAAAATAAAGTATAAAAAATAGGGCTGGGGGTGTGACTCGGAGGTAGCGTCCCTGGATTCAATCCCTGGTACCACAAAAAATAAATAAATAAAACAGTCTCTCTACGTTGCTGAGAGTCTTGCTACATTGTTGAAACTATCTTTGAACTTTCAATCCTACTATTTCAGTCTCCCAAGTATTGGGAATACAGGTGTGCGCCACCACGCCCAGCTCAATGTGTGTGTGTGTGTGTGTGTGTGTGTGTGTGTGTGTGACTGAGGATTGAACCCAGGGGCATTCTACCTCCGAGCTACACCCCAGCCTGATTTTATCCTTTTTTTTTTTTTTTGTACTGGGTGTGGAACCCAGGGGACTTCTACCTCTGGGCTACATCCCCAGCCCTATTTTTTTGGGGGTGGGGGAACAGGGTGTCTCTAAGTTGCTAAGAGCTTCACTAAGTTGCTGAGGCTCTCCTTGAACCTGTGATCTTCCTGTCTCAGCCTCCCAAGTACTGGGATTACAGGTGTGCACCACCACGCCCAGTTTATTTTACTTTGAAACATGGTCTAAGTTGCTGAAGCTGGCCATGAACCTGCGATCCTCTTGTCTTCACCTCTCAAGTACTGGGATTACAAGCGTGTGCCACCACGCCCGGCTTCAACTCCTTTTTACTTCTTCAGGTGCTTTTTTCCTTGCTGTCCATCTTTCTCTTCTTTTTTGTTTTTTAAGCATTGGGGCTGCCTTGGGGAGGTCCTGATAGGTGGTTGGCCTTCCTGGTTTGTGCACTGGGAAGCCTGTTCCCTGCAAGTCAGGCCCAGCCTGTGTATGGGGAGGGACCATGTGGATGCTGACGTCCTCATCTCCTGAAGGACCCCAGCCGGGGGGGGGGGTTCCCCAGCTCTTTCCTGCAGGGAAACCTGTGAGCAGAAATGAGTCCTTGAGGATGAGAGTCCCTGTGGGAGAATGTGTGTTCTGGAGGAGGGCTGACAGGAGGGAGGGACTTCCGGAAGCTTTATTTGGGCCCAGCCCTGAGCTCTCCACACCCCTTCCTAGATTGAACGAATTAGGATTTCAAGTGGAACTTTCAGACTAAGGCAGGGATTTTTGAATAATCAAGTCTGCTTTTAACCCCCTTGTAGCACCGTGAGGCAGGTAGTAGGGTAAGTACCCTGTAGCCCCCCTCCCTACCCCTCCCCTATTCTAGACTGTGTCCTCAGGTGTGTCTCAGGCAAACCCACAGGGTAGGGCTTCCACCTGCAGTTGTCTGGCCCAGGCAGGCTGGGGTTGCAAGAAAAGCTTAGGCCCCAAGGCCACAGATTCCTATGCTTTTGGCCTCAAAGGCCCCCTAGTGGGTTGGCCTTAAAAAAAGCTGTGTCTCTCCTGTATGTTCAGTGCTGTAAAGTTTACAGAGCCCTATCTCAATCCTTAGCTCATTTCTTCCTTCTCGCCCACCTGTGGCTGGGGGTGGGTCACTGTCCCAGCCTGCAAATGAGGAATTGGAGGCACTGAGAGGTTTGGTACCTTGTCCTTTAGCCAATATGGTGGCCAGTGGTGACCTGGGTACTTTGCGTACATTCTCACTTTGTCCCACAGGGTCCCTTCACAACATCCCCATTTGTAAATAAAGAAGCCAAGCCCTAGGTCCTGCAGCTCAAGTGGCACAGCCCATATCCCCACCCAGAACACTGCAGGGGGAGGAGCTGGAAAGTTCCGGGAGGGGCAGGAGGACGCCTGGCCCCTGGGGATGTTTCTTCTGTGTGTGTTTATGCAGTTAGCCAGACACAGGCTTTGGAGAGAATGAAATGTAGGCTCCCACCTCAAGGGCCTAGCAAAGAGGGCTTACGTTTAGCTGCGCATCCTACTTTCCAGCTTCTGCTCTCTTCATGGGTGCCCACCAGTGTTAGTCAGCTCTCTGTCACTGGGACAGAATACCTGAGATAAACAACTTAAAAGGAGGAAAGGTTTATTTTGGCTCATGGTTTCAGAGGTTTCAGCTCATGGTTACTTGGCCCCATCACCCTGGGCCTGTGGTGAGGCCAAGCGTCATGGTGAGGAGTGTTGGTGGAGCGAAACTACTCACCGCATGGTAGGAAGTGGGGTGGCGGGGGGAGCAGGGCTCCACTATCCCCTTCAAAGGCATGCCCCCATTGTCCTACTTCTTCCACCAGGCCCCACCTCTTTAAATTTCTACCTCCTCCCGACAGCACCATAGCTGGAGACCAAGCCTTGGGGACAGTAAGAGCCAAATTATGACGCCACCTTCTATACCCTCTGTCTGCGCCTGGGCATGCCTCTGCAACATGCAGAAAGCACTTGTGCCAGGCCATTTCTCCATGGAACCCTTCCCAATGGCCATGTGGGATGTCACCCTGGGGTCATGAGGTGGACAGGGTAGATGAAGCTCCTGCTTCTCTCTTTCTGCTAAGAGCAGTTTTGTGCAGAATCCACATAGTCCCTTCCCCCACTGTGGCTTTGTTATAACAGGACCATGACTTTTCAGGCAGTGGTCCTCAGGGATGGGGCTGCCCTTGGAGGTGGGACGGGCACAAGGTCCACCTAACCCTGTGTTGATTGGGGTGTCCTCCAGCTGAAGTTGGCACCGGGAGCAAGGGTTTCTTGTTTACGTGTCCTCGCCTCCCTCTTTCAGGTGTAGTGTCTTTTCCCATGTCCAGGAGTTCATAGAAATGGTTAAGTATAAGATGATTGTGTGCTGGGAATGTGGTACTAAAACCAGCATGGACAGTTCTCTGTATTCCTCTACTAATGTGTTTGTGCTGGAAGTGACTCACCCCCTAACCCGGTGGGAGCCCACTGGAGGGGAGGAGGGAGGCTGGTGTGAGCCCCAGGTGTCGCATGTACCCTTGGGCTTGGCGTTAAGCATGTTTTAGTGTGAAACACCTGGAAGAGCAGCATCAGAGGGCTGAATGAGCTGCATGTGCAGGGAGGCTGGGAGGCACATGCCCTGCAGCTGACCTCTTAGCAGAACTATGGGCCTGAGGGCTGCAGGGAGAGCCAGGAGTTGTCGAAGGTCCCAGCAGGAACCCCAGCCTCTAGCCCTCCCCTCCTCCCATTCCTGGGGCTGGATTAGTCATGTGGGTCTAGTGAGACCTGAACAACTCTCATCTCTAGGATGCAATCCTTGCACTTCCTCATTCTAATCCCTTTGCTGGGGAGCACTGTTATTAAAACAAGAGTCTAAAAAAGGGGACCTCCTTGAGCCCACCACTCCAGGGCTGGACAGGCTGGTTCTGGCTTTTGTCATCCCCACTCCAACTGTTGTCCACAAGCTGAAGGGGTTTTTAATGATTGTAGCCTTTTTAGATGATGAGATTGTGTGTTTTGCTTTTAAAATGTTGCATGAAAATATGGTGGCAAATTTGACATCAGGCCTCAAAATGCCCATTTTAAAAGCTGCCAAGAGCTGGGTGTGGTGGCACACACTTGTAATCCCAGTACTTGGGAGGCCAAGACAGGAGGATCGCAGGTTCTAGAACAGCTTCAGCAAATAGTGAGACTCTCATCAACCTAGCAAGACCTTGTTTCAAAATAAAAATAAAATAGGGCTGGGGGTCCTATTTTAAAAATAAAAATAAAATAGGTCCCATGGTCCAAGAGGACCTGCACCCTAAGGAGGGCAGGGAGCCTTTCATAGGTGGGCAGACCCTGGGCAGTCCCATTGCGATGTGGTTCATTCATTGGTCATAAAGGTGAGTCTTAGACTCCTACTAGGAACCCAGAGATGGGAGCTGCCTCCACCCAACACAAGCTGCTCCCCGGGCCCTGCCCTACCCCATGAGCCATGGTGGGCCCAGTCTACTTTATTGATCTCTCCTGGAACCCTCCCAACTTCTGAGTTGAGCCCCACCCCAGAATTTTTCAGTTGCCATGACTGAGGGCCTGGGCTGGTGCCTTTGGAAAGATATGCTAGTCCCTGGTATCCACTAGCTGGCCCATCTCCCAAGCCTCCAGCAGTGGCCTCCTTGAGACCCAGTGCCATCCTCCCAGGGAATAGGAGCATGTGGTTCTCTGACAAGTAAAGCTTATGTGACTGTCCCCAGGACATGGGCCTGGGGTGAGTGCCATGTCAAGGGCCCAGCACCATGATACATAGAACTCACTAATGCCTGACTTCTCTCCTGGGCCACAGCCACCCCACATCGTGCTGCAGTGCCGCTGAGATCATGGCTGTCCTCTTTTTCCACACGATGCGCTACAAGGCCCAGGACCCCAGGAACCCTCACAATGATCGCTTTGTGCTTTCCAAGGTAAGAGTCCCACCGCCCACTGCCAGCCACGCTTCACCTGGGGCCAGTGTCACATGGGTCCTGGAATGGTGAGTAGTCTCTGAGGAGACCTACTTCCCAGTCTAAGCCCAGTCCTGGCCCCTCTCAGTGTCATGTTCTGTGCTGACCCAGCTGGTAAACTTACTGGAGCTGAGGAATATATGACTCTTCCCTGGGCCCAGGTACACCAAAAAGGCTCTAACCCAAAGGAACGGGGTCGGGGACAATGGAAACGGCGCTCTGCTGGGTGTTCTGCTCAGTCTGGGTGTTCACAGGCGGAATCGAATCCAGGTCTGGGGTTACTGGGGTTACTTTGTGGCTTTCTACTTGAGTCTGTGTCGTGCTGGCACTCCAAAGGCCACAGCACCCCCCAACCCCCAGGAGTTATACTCTATCCCAGCAGGGCTTGGATGGGGTATCCTGTCTTGCCTCTTCCTGGTGAGAGTCATAGCCACAAACCATACCACAATTGCTGAAAATCCACCTGTCCTCAGGCCTGGATCAGCAGCCCCTGGTCTCTTGGGACAGACTTTAGGGCTTAGAAGTCTGTCCAAGTCTGTCACATGCCAGAAACCAGGGATTAGGGCAGCGGCTGCCTGCTGGGGTTTTGGCTGCATCCAGCCGCACAGCTGTGCCCCTGTGCCTGTCTTAATGCCTGCCCAGCCTTGGCTGTGGGAACTTTGGGCTGAAAACCAAGAGGGATGAAAGGGGAGAAGTGGCCTTCACTTGTTTCCTCCCCTGAAATGGATACCCTGGCTCAGCCAGGCCCCAGGTTCAGTGTGTGATAGGAATAGTCCCTCGCTTCAGCTGTCTGTCTGACTCCCATACTGTCCACCTTCTGGCAGGGCCATGCAGCTCCCATCCTGTATGCAGTCTGGGCTGAAGCTGGCTTCCTGCCCGAGGCAGAGCTGCTGAACCTGCGGAAGATCAGCTCTGACTTGGACGGTCATCCTGTCCCTGTAAGTACACCCAGCAGCCATCTCCCAAGGCTCTGCCTCCACTTTCTCTCTCCCAGGCACATGGGAGTGGGGCAGGGTCCCACCGAGAAGCTGGTGAAAGGCAGAGGAGGGGGCTGAAAGGAGGAAGGAGAGATGTGGGTATTTGGGAGCCCATTGTATTCAACCTAAGCTGTGAAAAGAGCAAGTTGTCTTGAGGTCCCCGCTAGGGATGGCCTAGGTTACTTCAAAGCCCTTCTCCAAGCTTCCCTTCCCCACTGGGTTCCTGGCCAGATAGATAGTGCTTGGGAAGAGAGGTGCCCCAGGGCGTCAATATGGAAGTGGCAGCAGGATGTTGGGATGTACTAGGGAAGGACCCAGCCTGACCTCATGGTGCTAGCTGGGATCCCTGCAAATACTGGCCTTCACAAGTCATCGCAAAACTCGTCACTGTGATCCAGGAACTCACTAGGGCCAAATGTTCTGCACTGATTTTTGTCAAATTCTCCAGCTGTTTTATGAGTTTTATGAGATTCTGTTAGAAGCGAGACTACTGAGACTCAGGGAGGATTAGGCCCCAGCCTGAGACCATACAGCTCTCTGGAGGGCAGAGCTGGGAATTGAACCCACACCTACAATTACTTTGTTATGAGAATGAGAAGTCACATCCTGGGGAAGGGCCTTCTGCAGGAGATAAGCTCCCAGGTCTGGGTGGGGGTGTGGCTGCTGTGGCTCCCACAGCTGCTGAGGCCAGGATTCTAGGGTTTGAATTGGAAATGCACTGCTTTCTCCTCTCGCTGTGAGTAACTGTAGCTCTCTGTTATAACAGAAACAAGCGTTCACTGATGTGGCCACTGGCTCCCTGGGCCAAGGCCTTGGGGCAGCTTGTGGAATGGCCTACACAGGCAAATACTTCGACAAAGCCAGGTAACACCCCTCCTCCCCACCTTCGCCCTTGATAATTTCGAGAGGGCTCTTCAGTGGCCTGGCCTTGATGACCCGCAGCGCCAGCCACCTCTTCTTGCCTGGCTGGGGCTGAGAAACATACATGCATGGCCTGTTCTGCCCTTACAGAGACCCGCTGGGGATGACACTGTGGCAACCCCCTTTTTGGATGAGAAAAAAGGGACCTTGCCAGAGCCCCTCAGGAGTGACTGTCAGGCCAGGTGTGCACCAACACACGTGGCCCTACCCATGCTCTGTGGCCACAGTGCCCCTTAAGCTCAGCAGGCCTCCCCACCCGTGCCTGAGCTACTTGCCTTTATCTTGGGAAAGGGTTGTGTGCTCTGGAGGATTCTGGGGCACTTGAGTCACTTCCTATTAGCCAGGGAAGACAGGCATTTGAGAGATTGAACTTGCAGGAAGTGGATGAGCAGCCTGGCTGGGTAGTTTGCTACTCCTGCACCAGCTGGTTTGTAGGAGAGTATAGATCTCAGCCCCAGAGTTATCTGCTGTGACCAGACTATTACAGAGAACCACCCAGCAGAATGGCTCCTTCATTGCTTTACTAGCCAGGCCCTGTACTCAGTGCTTATGTGCTGGATCCAGTTTTACCTTGATAAACCCCCATGAGAGGGGTAGTGGTATGAGTAGTTACCCCTCTTTACAGATGAGGAAATCAGGGGGCTGGGGATGTAGCTCTGTGTTAGAGCATTTGCCTAGCATGTGCAAGGCCCTGGATTCAATCCCCAGCACTGTAAAAAAAAAAAAAAACAGCAGATGAGGAACCCAGGTAAGATGCTGCTTGCCTAGGTCCTCTAGTCTGTGTTGGAAGCATCCAAAGTGCACATTCAGAGTCCCCAGTCTGCTCTGTGAGGTCCAAGGGAAGCATAGGAAGTATGTAGGGGGAGTCCTGCAGGCAAAGAGCTTCCTAGAAGAGGGCCAGTGGGTTGGGCCTGCAGGGAGGCATGAAGGACCCAGCCCTACAGTCAGGGGCTTCCTCACTGCCCTGCAGCCCTCCCCCTGTAGAAGAGGCATACCCAGGGCTGTGGTGGGGCTGGCAAGCAAGTAGACCCCACAAGGACAGGTGGTTACAGGGAGCCTGACCCTGTTTTGCCCTGTGGGAAACACCCGCTGTGTGCAGGCTGTTTCCCAGGGCCAAGGGCTCCTGAGACTGCCCTCTAGGAGACCCCACACCCCTTCCAGCTCCCTTCAGGCCAAGGCCACCTGGCAAGCAGCACAGCCTTCGCCAGCAGTCCCTGGCTGAACTTTGAGACAAGCTCAGCTACACTCAGAAGTGATTCACTGTGAAGTGAAGAGTCACAAAGAATGGGATGTATGTTTAAGAGCATTTTATTTGGCCTAGAACCAAACGGGTGAGTTAATTATTCCCTACAGTTGCTTGAAATAATTCCCTATAAAGGATCATTTCCTGATCCTAACATAATGGGACAAGCCAGTAGAGGGAGAAGGGTTTTAGCCGGGTTCCCAGAGGTCCTGGCTCTCTGACTGTACCTGGGGGCGGGGCCAGGTCAGCAGGGGATTATCGGGGTGGCTGCTGGCACTGTTTTTCCTGCCATCTCATTTGAAAGATAGAGAACAGTATTAGAAAGGAATGGACACCAGGAGCCCTGGCACATGCCTATATTCCCAGTAATTAGGAGGCTGAGACAGGAGGGTCACAGTTCAAGGCCAGCCTCAGCAACTTAGTGAGACCCTGTTTCAAAATAAAGAATTAAAAAGGGCTGGGGGTGTACCTCAGAAGTAGAATGCCCCTGGGTTCAATCCCACACACACTGTCTCAGTCAGCATTCTCACTGCTGTGATCCAAAACGACTGACCACACAACTTAGAGGAAGGAAGACTTATTTGCTCAGTTTTTGGAGATTCCAGAGTTCGGTCTGTGTCAGGCTAGGTCTGCAGAGCTCAGGGCGTGGCCGTGGGAAACAGCTCTTACATCATGGAGGCCAGAAAGCAAGAGAGGGCAAGCAAGCAAGGAGATTCAAAGACAAAAGCACAGTCTCCAAGGCCACACCCCCAGGGACCCACTTTCTCAGCCACACCCCACCTGCCTAGGTTTCTGCCCAGTGAATCCATTAGATCATACTATCCACTGATGACATTACAACTCTCATGACTTAATTACAGCAACTGAACGTTAATACGTGAGCTCTTCAGGGGACATTCTATATCTAACCAGCACACACACACACCAGAAATGGACTGTGTGTCTGTGTGTGTGTGTGTTTTACTAGGGATTGAGGGATTGAACCCAGGGGCATTCTACCTCCAAGCTACACACCCATCCCTTTTTTATTTTGAAAAAGGGACTTGCTAGATTGCTGAGAGTCTCACTAAGTTGCTGAGGCTGGCCTCAAATCTGTGATCCTCCTGTCTCCGCCTCCCAAGTACTGGAATTATAGCCGTGCATTACCACATCCAGCTTCCCTTTCCTGTCCACACCTTTCCCAGTATCTCAGGACCTCAGGGCACCCTCCAGACCCAAACATGTTGGCCCCCCAACCTTTTCCTCAGTCTTGAAGCCCAGAGATATGCTGGGATTCCACTCAGCCCTGGTCTGGCTTCCCTGGAAGTGGGTTGTGTTTGGTATGGCAGCCAGTTTGCTTCCCTGGAATTTCTTACTGAGGAGGTCAAGTTTCCTACAGGCCTGCTCAGCCCTATCAGAGTTGTCCCTCTTGGGAACTGGTGTGCCAGACCAGAGCCCCTTCAGGGTCTCTGGGCCCCTGGTAACCTGCAGGGAAAGAAGAGGCAGCTTTGGGGACAAGACCCAATTTCAGAAAAGCACCAGTCTGATAGGGCTTCTGTAAAGGGTATGCCCTGAGACCTACAGGGAACCCTTAGCCTGGCCTGGTGGAGGCCTCAGAAGAAAAGCACAAGGCTGGGCACTGTGGCACATACCTGTAATCCCAGCTCTGGAAGTTGAGGCAGGAGGATCACAAGTTCAAGGTCAGCCTGGGCAATTTAGTAAGATCCTGTCTCAAAATAAAGGGCTGAGGACCTGGAGATCGTTATGTTAAGTGGTATTAGCCAGTCACAGAAAGTGAAGGATCATATGTTTTCTCTCACATGCAGGAGCTAGGGAGTAATCGGGATCCAGAGGGGCTTCAGATAATGGGGGAGAAACTTCAGTGGAGCCAGGGAAGTGGTCTAGGGGAAGGGGAGAGGGGAGAGGGAGGATCAGTGAAGGAATTACTTCCATTGATGTTATGTACATATGTGAGAATATCAGTGTCAGTCCCAATACCCTGTACAGGGAAGGGTGGGGGAGAATGGGAAGGGAGCTAGGGAAAGCCCACCAAGTATTGTGTGCATGTATCTCACTATGATTACATTATGATGTGAGACTATAATGCGCCAATAAAAGTATTAAGAAAATAAGGTGTTAAAAATATATAGCCAGGCGTGGTGGCACACGCTTGTAATCCCAGTACTTGGGAAGCTGAGACAGGAGGATCGCAGGTTCGCAGCCAGCCTCAGCTACTTAGTGAGGCCCTCTGCAAATTAGTGAGATCCTGTTTAAAAATAGGGCTGGAGGTGTAGCTCAGAGGTAGAATGCCCGAGATCAATCCCTAGTACCGCAAATATATATATATATATATATATATATATATATATATATAATATATATTATTTATATTTATTTATAGGGTTGGGTATGTAGTTCAGTGGTAGTTCAATCCCAAGTACCACCAAAAAAAAAAAATAAATAAAACAAACAAAAGAGGAGGAGGAAGAGAAGTGCCAGTCAGGGGGAAGATGCAGGGAGCTCTCCCTACCTCGTGGCCTGTGGAAGTGCTGAGTCATGATGACAGCTCTGTGCCCAGCTGTCCCAGCCTCTTCTTCCTGCTTCCCCTGCCTGCAGCAGCAAGAGGGCAGCTATGTCCCCTCCAATCTAGGCCAGGCCCCAGCTTCATTTCCTGGGGCCACATAGCTGGACAGTGGGCAGGGTAAAGGGGATCCTCAAGTGTGCTGCTCCTTTTTTATGGTGCCTACCCAGCAAGGAGCAGACAGCCTAGGCTGCAGATGTGTTGGAATTCTGGCTCAGGTACCCGTCACAGTGTGACCTTTAGACAAGTCCTTTGACTGTTCTGAGCCTGTTTCCCTGTCTCTGGTTTGGAAATAACAGTTGTACTTATTTGGAGAGGGTCACTCAGCACAGGGTCTGTCAGCAACCCTGCTCCTGGATGCCGTGGGCTGCCCTGTCCAAGGGGCAGTGACTCCTTCTCCACCCCTTGCTGCTCCCCTCTCTCACCCCCATGCCCTCACATCTCCTGGGGCTGGGGTCAGCGTCCCTGATGGTCTCCTGTCTCTAGTCTCATCCCCTTTACTCCTGCCTCTCCTGGGGCCCAGGAATGTTCTAGTCTCTGTGTAATTCATCCCAAGTTCAATGCTCTTCTACTAGACCATGCTCTGCCTTGAAGAGCTCAGCTTGCCTGTATTGAGGGGAGGAGAAGGTCCCGGTTGAGGGAGGGAGAGGAGGCAGGCCCAGCTCCAGTCTGAAGCTTGGGGAGAACCCATCCTATAGGCCCCTGGTCCCCATGCTTGTCATGGGAGAGGGGTTAATTCTGTGAAGAGTCTGGAGGACTTCCCAGTGGGGAAGAGAGGGGAACGCAACTCAGGATTGGCAGGGTCCTTGGCTTACATGACAGAAAAGAATTTCAACACAAGCCTGTCAGAGACATAGACCAAGATTTATTTAGGAAAGCAAGAAATACACATTCAGGGGACACTGCAGGCTGTCTCCAGAGCGAGATGCCCTTGGTGGTCCTTGTCTCTTTTATTAGTGGGCAGGAGGAGGTAAATGAGGATTACATCACTCGGGTAGTCAGTCACAAGATGATCTAGGGTGTTTTGGTCATCTTCCTTGTCCTGATGGGGCCTTCCCTATCTTATCAGTAGATATTTCTTTTTTTTAAACTATCCACAGGTAGAATGGAGTTGTAAATCCCTCAGACATCTGGGACTTAACAGGCCTTATCTAGTCAAGACTTGTATATACTTCAGACATTTGGGACTGGCTGAGATGGGAGGGTGTTAGGGCTGGCTTAAGGAGTAAGTGCGTCGGGGAATTTTGCCACAGGCTTCCATAGTAAAGTTACATCTTCCTTGTCCTTCCTTTATATCTCCTTTCTACCTATTTCTTTTATTTTTTCTATCCTACCTCATGCTGACCTGTCTTCAGGACCCTGGGCCATTCTCGTCCTTCCCCCAGGCCTCTTGCTCTAGGGCTCCTTCTGTCCTGTATCATGGTCTCCCCTGCCCATCTCCTTCTGGTCCCCAAGGTCCCCCTTTCCCTCTGGTCTACCCAGCAAGTCCCCAGGATTCCTCTAACACCTTCCTGCTGTGTGCTGTGGTACCTCAACCACTCCTGCTCAGTACAGGTACTCGTCCTGTTTTCCTCTTGCCCTGACTCTCCCCATTCTTCTGGCTCTTATTGGCCAGATCCCTATTTTTTTTTTTAATGCTGAGAATTGAACCCAGTGCCTCCTACATGCTGGGCAAGTGCTCTACCACTGAACTGTGTCCCAGGCCCCCTGATATCTTAGAGCAGCCAGTCCTTTCTGGAGCTCCAGAGAGCTTCCCGCATAGCCATTTCCTCATGGATATGGGTTTGGGGAGGGCAGCAGGGACCTGGCAACACTGTCCGTTCTGCAAGTCTGTGTGTGGCTTCACCTCTACCCAGAGAGCAGGCTTCTCGGGAGAATGAGGCTGGGACCCCTATAGTCCCAGGGGAGTAGACCCACCTCCTGCCTACCCTTTGTCCACAGCTACCGAGTCTACTGTATGCTGGGAGATGGGGAGGTGTCTGAAGGCTCCGTGTGGGAGGCCATGGCCTTCGCTAGCATTTACAAGCTGGACAACCTTGTCGCCATTTTTGATGTCAACCGCCTGGGCCAGAGTGATCCTGCCCCACTGCAGCACCAGGTGGACATCTACCAGAAGCGATGCGAGGCCTTTGGGTAGGTATGAGGCTGTGGCCTGAGCATAAGTACCACGTGGAGTGTCATCTGTGATAGAAGTTTTGCAGACACAGCAGCTGACACTGGGAGGTTAAGCACCAGCTAACTGTAATGTCTTGGCTCATAGTTCCAAACTCTGGGCATTTAGACTCAGTGGCTTAGGCCACCACCATAGATTTGTGGGCTATGTATGTCAAAATATTCTCAGAGCTTCTCACATAGCCTCCCTTTGTTTTTGGAGAAGGAGGGTGCACAGGTTTGAATGGGGCTCACCCAGTGAGGCTGAAGGACATGTAACTGGGAAGAGGTGGACATCAGTTTGGTGGCCACCTTCTGTGCCCAGCCCTAGCTAGCCTGGGGAAGAGGAGGCTCCCTCTTCTAGTGAAACAGGAGAGGGTTTCTAGACTTCCCCCTTAGACCTTGGATGGTCACAAGCTGGGTATGGTGGCACAGGCCTGTAATCCCAGTATTTGGGAGGATGAGACAGGAGGATCACAGGTTTGAAACCAGCCTCAGCAACATAGAGGAACTTGCAGCAACCTAGTGAGACCCTGTTTCAAAACAAAACATAAAAAGGTCTCAGAGGTAGAATGCCCCAGCTAGGCGTGGTGGCACACACTTGTAATCCTAGTACTTGGGAGGCTGAGACAGGAGGATTGCAGGTTTGAGGATAGTCTCAGCAATTTAGTGAGGCTCTCAGCTACCTAGTGAGACCCTGTTTCCAAATATGAAATAAAATTGGTCTGGGAGTGTAGCTCAGAGGTAGAATGCCTCTGGTTTCAGTTCCCGGTACCACAAAAAAAAAAAAAAAAAAAAGAAGCAGAATGCCCCTGGGTTCAATCCCCAGCACCATAAAATAATAATGATGATGATGATGATGATAATAATAATAATAAAGAATCTGGCTTCAGAGCCAGATATGTCCAGCAAATAAAAATCGAGCCAAAAACTTCATCAAGAATCAAATAGCAGACAGATTCCAAATGTAGTGCACCATTCCCAGAACAGCCCTCAGTAGGAAATGAGCCAATCAGGAATGAAAGAGACAGTAACATAAACTAAGCTTTGAATTATTTATCAGAGGAGAGAAATCTGTTCAAAGGCAAACAAAAGGAAGTAAAATAATGTGAAAAAGAAGGAAAAGAAATAAAGCAAACCCTAATGGGAAAAAGGAGCAGCTCAGGCTTTCTGGCTCAGGTTGCAGCTGTGGGCAGGATGCAGCGAAGCCCTCAGATGCCAGGCTGCACCTTTCTCTAAGGGCTCCTCGGGGCACTGGCATCTGGCTCTTCCTTACCCTCTGCCACCTCTGTCCCCAGCTGGCACACAATCATTGTGGATGGACACAGTGTGGAGGAGCTATGCAAGGCCTTTGGCCAGGCCAAGCACCAGCCCACAGCCATCATCGCCAAGACCTTCAAGGGCCGCGGGATCACAGGTCTGTGTACCAGCCCCCACCCTACCCTGCCCCTGTGGCTGACTGAGTGGTGAGCTGTGGAGCTCTGCGATGTGCCTGGAGAAGTGCCAGCCCTCAGCTACTCTCAGAGCACACTGGGCTCCAGGGAAGGGGAGCATGAGACGCTACGTTCCCTGAGGGGACTCAGATCTGCGTGGCTGAGCCAGGATTTAAACCCAGGTCAGCCTGGTGTCAGCTGAACAGCATGTGCAGGCAGGATGGAGAGAGGGTAAGGACACTGAGTGAGATAGTGTCCAGTGTCCTCGCACCCCCACCCTGACTGGAACTTTGCAGGAAGTGCTTGCCAGCTCCAGCCATCTGCCCTGAGCTGAAGAGCTGGCAAGACACAGCCCCAAGACAACCTGGGAGGACCTGGATTGTCCTCTGGAAGTGGGTGGGTGCCCCTGGAGCAGCAGAGGCCTGGGAGGTGATTCCTGCTCCAAGGCCCAAGGCAAGGCAGACATAAGTCACTTCCTGACACCCAGCAATGGGCTCCAGACGCCTGGGCCTGGGGTGTCTCTTGCCTATTTTGTTTGTGGTACTGGGGTTGGAACCCAGGAGCATTCTACTTCTGAGCTATACCCCCAGCCCTTTTTATTTTTGATTTTGGGACAGGGTCTTGCTAGGTTGCTGAAAGTCTCACTGAGTTGCTATCCTCAAACCTGCGATCCTCCTGTCTCAGCTTCCCAAGTACTGGGATTATAGGTGTGTGCCACCACGCCTGTCTTACCTGTTTTATTTATTTATTTATTTATTTATTTATTTATTTATTTATTTATTTTGTGGTACTGTGAGGCATTCTACCTCCAAGTTACACCCCCAGCCCTATTTTTTATTCTTTATTTTGAAACAGGGTCTCACTAAGTTGCGGAGGGCCTCACTAAGTAGATGAGGCTGACCCCGAACCCAGATCCTTCGGTCTCAGCCTCCCAAGTACTGGGATTACAAGGGTGTGCCACCATGCCCAGCTCTGTCTCACCTGTTTTAAAGATGGGAAAATGTCTGGGTGTGGTAGTCCACACCTGTAATCCTAGCTATTCAAGAGGCTCAGGCAGGAGGATCATGACTTCAAGGACAGCTTGAGCAATATAGCAAGACCCCCACCTCAAAAAAAAAGGTGGAAAAATGGGGTTAGGTGTGGTCAGGGACAATGAGATCTCTCACCCCAGTTAGAATGGATATAATTGCTGGGCACAGTGGTACACACCTGGAATCCCAGTACTTGGGGGGCTGAGATAGAAGGATCACAGGTTAGAGGACAGCCTCAGCAGCACAGCAAGACTTCCAGCAACTTAACAAGGCCCTGGGGTGGGGGAAGACATCTGGGGGTGTAGCTTGGAGGTAGAATGCTCCTGGGCTCAATCCCCAGTACCAAAAAAAAAAAAAAAAGAATGGCTATAATCAAAATGATGAAAATAACAAAGGCTGGTGAGGATGTGGAAAAAAGGGAATTTTTCTACACTGCTGGTGGGAATGTAAATTAGCATAGACTTTTTTTTTTTTTTTTTT
>PVJS01042321.1:0-17564 GCA_004027185.1 Glis glis | reverse complement strand
GCTCTTCCGATCTCCCCCGGCCCTATTTTTTTATACTTTATTTTGAAACCAGGTCTCACAAAGTTGTGGAGGGCCTCACTAGGTAGAGAAAGAGAGAGAGAGACAGGGAGAGAGAGAGAGAGAGAGAGCGAGAGAGAGCTGAGGCTGGCCGTGAACCTGGATCCTCCGGTCTCCGCCTCCCAAAGTACTGGGATTACAAGCGTGCGCCACCACGCCCGGCTTAACCTGGCCGATTTTAATACTTCAATTTCTGGGCCTTAGCCACATTCCTTTGTAATGGTTAATGTATAATGAACTCTTTCGATGGAATTTGAGGGGGACTTTCTAAAGTTGGAGGTATTCCTTTGTAGTCATAATGAATGTAGGAGTTAGAAACTTCCAGCAACTTGATTTGCCTAAGGTGATGATACTACCTCCTCCTTAACAGGTAGTTTGGGATGCTACAATGCCAAGTGAGATGGAGTTGTTATACACAAGGCAGATAAGTGAGTGTCATTTGCACTCATAAGAATGATTAATGCTGGCCACCCTAGGGTTGATAGACTTGGATAAAAGGGGCGTGCGGGTGTGTGCAAATGGACATAGTGCTTGTGGAAAACCCTGATGAACTGGTGAAGGGCAAATCTGCCTGTAAAATGCACGTGGCAATCTCGTTTTTCTTGTTGGTCCTTTGCTGAAGCAGTAAACAATCCTTAAGTCTAAGAATTCACTTTGAAACAATATTATATTTATATTTTCAAATTTGGTGCTTTTTGTGGCTATGCCTTGAAAAGAAAATGTTCAGTGTTTTCTTAAGAGTGAGAACTATATTCATAATTCTACAAATATAGCTGTGCCCCCTTATCCACAGGGGATACACGATACACGCCATGACCCCCAGTGGATGACTGAAAATGTAGCTATAGAAAGTATGTTTTTTCTTATATGTACATATCTATAATAGTTTAATTTATAAATTAGGCACAGTAAGAGATTAATAACAATAACCAATAATAAAATAGAACAATTATAACAGTATACTATAATAAAAGTTATGTGAGTGTTGCCAGGTGTGGTGGTGCACGCCTGGAATCCCAGTACATGGGAGGCTGAGACAGGAGGATCGAAGGTTTGAAGCCAGCCTCAGCAACTTAGCGAGGACCTCCATAACTTAGTGAGAACCTGTTTCAAAATAAAAAATAAAATAGGACTGGGGGTTTAGCTTGGAGGTAAATAACCCTGGGTTCAATTGCCAGTATAAAAAAAAAGTTATATGAGTGTCTCTGTCAAAAAATTGGTGGTACTGGGGATTGAATCCAGGAGTGTTCTACCACTGAGCTACACCCTCTGCCCTTTTTGTGTTTTAAAATTTTGAAACAGGGTCTCACTAAGTTACCATGTGCTGCCCTCAAATCTGTGATGCTCCCGTCTTAGTCTCCCAAGTACTAGGATCACAGGTGTGTGCTACTGCACCTGGGTTGATGTTTCCTTCAGAGTGAGAATTATATTCATAATTCTACAAATACAGTAGCTCCCCCTTATCCATGGGGGATACAAGACCCCCAGTGGCTGCCTGAAACTGCAGCTAGAACTGAATCCTACACATTTTTTCTATACATACATACCTATGATAGTTTAATTGATAAATCAGGCACAGTAAGAGATTAATAATTAATAATAAAATAGAACAATATGACAACATACTTTCTTTTTTTTTGCGGTAGCGGGGATTGAACCCAGGGGCATTCTACCTCCATGCTACACCCCCGGCCCTATTTTTTATACTTTATTTTGAAACCGGGTCTCACGAAGTTTTGGAGGGCTTCACTAAGTAGAAAGAGAGAGAGAGAGAGAGAGAGAGAAAGAGAGAGAGAGAGAGAGAGAGAGAGAGAGACATGGAGAGAGACAGGGAGAGAGAGAGAGAGAGAGAGCTGAGGCTGGCCACGAACCCAGATCCTCCGGTCTCCGCCTCCCAAAGTACTGGGATTACAAGCGTGCGCCACCACGCCCGGCACCATACTTTCTTTTTTGACAATATACTTTAATGAAAGTTATGTGAGTGTCGTCTCTCTATCGGAATGTCTTAATTGTACTGTACTTGCCCTTCTGATGACGATGGTGATGTGGGATGATGTAAGGCCTGCATGGGAAGATGACGCGAGAGGAGGGACGCAGGCATTGTGACATATTGTTAGGCCACTGTGACCTTCTGCTGATAGGTTAGGAGGAGGAATATCTGCTTGGGATGATTGAGGATCACGAAGCCATGATGACGTTGATGGTTAGATATGGGACACAGTTGATCAAGAGTAACTGTGACCATGGAAAGTGGGCCAGGGCTAAGGGGGGCCACTCTATCTGCTGAGTACTCTCTGCACGCCATGTTCTCTATAGATACTGGGAGATTCATTCTTGTCCTTCAAGGGCGCATGGTTCAGCAGGAGACAGATCCCTGGCCAGCTCCATCCCTGCAGTGGGACATGAGCTGGGACAGTTACTCCTGGCGAAACACCTAGGTCAGCCTTCCGGAACATGGCCTGGGAATGGGACCAAAGGAGGGGGTAGTCGACAAGGAGCATATTGGGGCAGGGGCACAGGGCCAGGGGAATGTTTCCAGCAAAGGACTGAGAACAGCGAAGACCTGGAATAGTAAGGAGCCGCGTGCTCCAGCTTCTGGGCAAAGGTTGCAAAGAGATGGCTACGAGACTGCCTTGTGTGGCCAGCACTAGCTGCCTTTTCTTTTTAAATTAGCTGCCACTATTTAAATACTGAGAGGCTTCACATGCAAAATGAAAACCAAACCAAGCCTGGATTTCTGAGTTCTCTTAATCTGGCATCCGTATTCCCACCTGAGAGCAGTTAGCTGGAGCCAGGTCCCCTGCCTAGGGCTGCAGTGTTTCCCTCGGCCCTCAGGGTGCGGGAGCCTGGAGCTGCGGGTTGAGGGGTCAGTGCAGAGAGGGTGCTGGGCCTCGCTAGCAGTGAGCGCCAGTCCCGTAGACAGCAGAAACCGTCCAAGGAATTTGAGCCCGAAGCTACCTGAGAATAGCCAGGAGAGTGGATTTGACGGGGCTAGAGAGGAGGTTGTTCACAACAGCTCAGGGGAGGGTTACGTGGAATATGTGGTGGGTTGTGATAGTTAATCTAATTTGTCAACTTGACCGGATCATGACACACCCAAGATCATGTGACTTTGGGTGTGTCAATGAGACAATTGGTTTATGTAACAGCAGATTAAACAGAAAGTCCTGCCCTGAATGTAGGCAGCAGGGTTCTGATAGGTGCAGGGCTTAGATAAAAGAAGGAGAAAGCCGCGTAGAGGGATGCTAGACTCTTTCCGAAGAGAACGCATCTGCTCTCGCCTGAGATCGTTGGCCTCCAGCTCATAGAACTGGAACTTCGCCGTTTCTCCGAAGAGCTTCTTGATCTTCTGCTCTCGTCTGAGATCGTCGGCCTCCAGCCCTTCAAACTGAAACTTCACCATCGTTTCTCCGAAGAGCTTCCTGATCTTCACGTCTTGGACTGGGACTGAATTAGTGGTTGCTCCGATCCTAAGACTCCAGCTCTTAGACCGCTCGACCAGCTACTGGTTCCTCTGACTCTCCACGTGCAGTCGGAACTTGGGACTACATTGCTTCAAACTGTAAGATCTGATAAATCCCTTTTTCCATATACACATTCTGTGAATTCTGTTAGTCTAGTGAACCCTGGCCAAGACATGAATGAATAATGACCCACCCCAAAGATAGTAGTTCCTAATCCCTGGAACCTGTGAATGGTACCTTATATACCAAAACAACACCACTTTGCAAATGTGATTAGGTAAAGGATTTTGAGATGGGGACCATCCAGGTGGGCCTTAAATGTAACCATGTGCATCCTTAAGAGAGGGAGATTGGACACAGACAGAAGAGAAGATGATGTGACCATGGAAGCAAAGTTAGGAAGGATGTGGCCACGAGCCATGGAATGCTGGCAGCCATCAAAAGTGGAGCAGGCAGGGAACAGATCTCCCTTAGAGCCAGCAGGAGTTATCCCGGTCCAAGGCACTGAAGTCCACACGCTGGTAACTGATTTTGGACTCCTGGCCTCCAGGACGTGCAAGAGTAACTCTTTGTTGTCTTAAGCCCCTGAGTGCATGGTAACTTGACCCAGCATCCCACAGGAGATGAGTACAGCCTGTGTTGTTGAGAGCTAGGACTGGAATCCACAGATGGGGAACTGACTGGGTGTGTCTGGTGAAGGAATAGCTACATCTAAGGGGACGCCATGTTGGGTCCCATGGAAAAGCCAGCTCAGGACTCAGCCAAGGACACAGAGGGGAGCCCAGGAAGAAGAGGGAGGGCACAGCGCAGAACAAGGATGGAGAGACCCCTGAAAAGGCAAATAATTGAGCTGGAGAGGGTGGACAGACTCCTCTGCAAAACTTTGGAATACACCTGTGAACTGTCCCCGGGAAGGACAGGAGGCTGGGCACAGCAGCATCTGCTCCAGGCGCCCAGAGTTCTGGGCTTGGGCAAATGCTTGGGTGGGGCCCTGGAGGAGGAGCAGGGGCGGTGCAATGCTGAGTCTGTCAGCCATGGGCTGTGTTCACATCCCGTGGGGCGAGCAGGCAGGCCAACCCAGGGCACAGGGGAAGCTTGGGAAGTCATCAGAATGGGTGACACAAGAAGCAAAGAGAACTCATGGGGTGGGGGTTAGGGCAGAAGCTAAAGGGAGGCTTGGGGATAAAAGAGAGACATTTAAAAAACATTATCCTGCTGGGCATGGTGAAGAAGAAGAAGAAGAAGAAGAAGAAGAAGGAGAAGGAGAAGGAGAAGGAGAAGGAGAAGGAGACGAAGAAGAAGAAGAAGAAGAAGAAGAAGAAGAAGAAGAAGAAGAAAGAAAGAAGAAGAAAGAAGAAGAGAGGGGAGGGGAGGGGAGGCCAGCCTCAGCTCTCTCTCTCTCTCTCTCCCTGTCTGTCTCTCTCTCTCTCTCCTTAGTGAGGCCTCCGCAACTTCGTTAGACCTGGTTTCAAAATAAAGTATAAAAAATAGGGCCGGGGGTGTAGCGCGGAGGTAGAACGCCCCTGGGTTCAATCCCCGGTACCACACACACACAAAAAAAACATTATCCTGTTAGTCAACAAATATTATGAAGCACCTGATTGGTAATAGTGTATGAGGATACAGTGGTTAACAAAACACACAAAGTTTCCCCTCCTTGGAGAATAAACGTGTGATAAAAGAGGTAATTTCAGATCCCATAAATATGTTAACAAACGATAAATAATTTCAGATACTGATAAGAGGCATGAAGGAAGGAACGAGGATGAGGGGATTGGGAGCACTTCAGAAGTCTCACTGGGGAGCCGGGCGTGGTGGTGCACACTTGTAATCACAGTACTTTGGGAGGCGGAGACCAGAGGATCCGGGTTCGCGGCCAGCCTCAGCTCTCTCTCTCTCTCTCTCTCTCTCTCTCTCTACTTAGTGAGGCCCCCCGCAACTTCGTGAGACCTGGTTTCAAAATAAAGTATAAAAAATAGGGCCGGGGGTGTAGCGCGGAGGTAGAACGCCCCTGGGTTCAATCCCCGGTACCGCAAAAAAAAAAAAAAAAAGAAGTCTCACAGGGGAAGGCCTGAGAGGTGCCAACTGTGCTCACTCGTGGGCGATGAGAAGGCCCTGCTGGGCAGAGAAGTGGGGGGATGCGCCAGCGCAAAGGTGTTCAAGGCAGAGGGAGAAAGCCGGGGATCTGGAGCAAGGAGAGACAAGGTGAGGCAGCTCCGGCTTTCCCGAGGACAGTGGCCTTCACGGTGACAAGAGTGAAGGCGGGAGGCTAGTGAGGAGGCTCCATGGTCATCGAGCTAGGATGGCGGGAGAAACGTGAGCAGAGGCGAGCATCGCAGGACAGGCCCGTCTGGATTATCAGTTATCATCACACGGATAAAATGACACACAGAGGGACACGACGGTGATGTGATGTGTTGTATTAAACAGAGTAGAAACTTGATAATTACCCAGCATCGGTTCATCGGCTCGGCCATGTGCCTCCAAGTGACCTTGGGCATGCTTCTGAATTTTGCTTGGTCTCTGCTAAAGTTTGGATCTTAAGTGTCCCCCAAGGTCCATGTGGTAAAGGCTTGGTCCCCAGTGTGCCACATTTGGGAGGTGGCGAAAAATTTAAGAGGTGGGGCTTAATGGGAAGTCTTCAGGTTACTGGGGTATGCCCTGGGAATGCCCTTGGGGAATGGGGACCTTAGCTGTGTGCCCTCTCACTCCCTTTTTTTTTTTTTTTTGCACTACCGGGGATTGAACCCAGGGGCGTTCTACCTCCGCGCTACACCCCTGGCCCTGTTTTTTATACTTTATTTTGAAACCGGGTCTCACAAAGTTGCGGAGGGCCTCACTAAGTAGAGAGAGAGAGGGAGAGAGAGAAAGACAGGGAGAGAGAGAGAGCGAACTGAGGCTGGCAGCGAACCCGGATCCTCCGGTCTCTGCCTCCCAAAGTACTGGGATTACAAGCGTGCGCCACCACGCCCGGCTCTCACTCCCTTTTGATTCCTGGTCCAAGGGGAGCAGTTTTGCTCTGCCATGCACTCCCACCCTGATGTCCTCCCTCGCCACAGACCCAAAGCCATGGGGTCAATTGATCATCAACCAAAACCTCTAACACTAGGGATAAACCTCTCCTCTCCTCCCCTCCCCTCCCCTCCCCACTCCTCTCCTCCCCTCTCCTCCTCTCCCCTCCCCTTCCCTCTCCTCCCCTCCCCTCCCCTCCCCTCTCCTCTTCTTTCTTCTTCTTCTTCTTCTTCCTCTTCTTCTTCTTCTTCTTCTTCTTCTTCTTCTTCTTCTTCTTTTTCTTCCTCTCTCTCTCTCTCTCTCTCTCTCTCTCTCTCTCTCTCTCTCTTTGTCTTCCCTCCTCTCTCCCTCTCTTTCCCTCTCTCTCTCTCCCTCCCTCTCCTTCTCTCATACTGGGGATTGAAGCCAGAGTCATTCTACCTCTGAAATACTCCCCCAGCCCTTTTTATTTCGTGTGTGTGTGTTAGTGTTGTTGGTTTTTTTGTGTGTGTGTGGTACTGGGTATTGAACCCAGGGGCATTCTACCTCTGAGCTACATCCCCAGCCCTATTTTTTATTCTTTATTTTGAAACAGGGTCTCACTAAGTTGTGGAGGGCCTCACTAAGTAGCTAAGGCTGGCCACGAACCTGTGATCCTCCTATCTCAGCCTCCCAAGCACTGGGATCACAAGCGTGCGCCACCACACCCGGCTATTTTTTGTGTTTTTGAAACAGGGTCTTGCTAGGTTACTGAGAGTCTTGCTATGTTGTTGAGGCTGACCTCGAATCAGTGATCCTCCTGATTCGGCCTCCCAAGTACTAGGATCATAGGTGTGCGCCACTGCATACGGCTTAAACCTTTTCTCTTTATAAGAGGATTATCTCTGGTAATTGTTATAATGACAGAAAACTGACTAACACACAGCCTTAGTTTCCTCATCGGTAGTAGGGAGTTGATAGCACTTATTTCTGGGGGTTACAGTTATGGATGTCAGCGTACCCAGACCAGCCCTTTGGGACTAAGTACCCAGGACATGCCAGGTCTCCTCCTGCCACTCACAGGACAAGAAGACCTTCTCCCTTCGGCCACTTTCCCCAGCAGGGGGGGACGCGGCATAGGCAGTGCCCACAGGGGCTGAGGCTCTTGGAAGCTCTGGGGGAACCTATCTCTCAGCCAGAGGTCAGGAGAAAGCCACCCTGAGGCTCGTCCTCTGAGCTTGTTGACCCCTGGAACCTACCTGCCCTAAATGTCAGCTCCCCGGAGCCCCCGCTGAGTTTGAGGCCTTTGCTTTCTGCTGATTGTTTTCAGCAAGCAGACCCTCCTCTTAATATATTCAGCAGACATCTGATAATTGTGATAACCCTGATAGGTGGTGAGCAAGGCAAATTAGCTAAAAGATGATTGATTTTTTTTATGTGCAGTTTTATCTTCAGCCTTTCCTAGCAACGTGCGATGCCAGAGTAATAATTTCTTCTCCCAGGTATTTCTCCAGTATAGAGATTGCACATCTATTTACCGTTGCCTGGAAGCCTCATGATTACAATACAGTCCAAGTGCCCATTTTCTTTCCCTGACTACAAATAGGGATCAATCGAATTTTAAATGACTGCTCCGGGGCTCGCTCCCGATCGTGACCTTTGTAAATGATTAGAGCTCACCGCTGTTGCTGTCTGCCCAGAGAAGGCGGATGGGCAGAGCTTTCTAACTGGCATTTCATCTGGAGGTGAGCCAAAGATATTTCAGGTGAAAACTGACAATGAGCTGCTGGTAGAGGCAGGGCTTGTGGACGCTCCCTGGCCCACGGAGGCTTCCCGTATGTCCCATTGGCCCGCTTTCCTTTGATCCCTGGATTCTGTGGGTATCTGTCTGCTCTGGAGCCTGCTGACAGAGCTGCACTCCGCCCTGCTGGGCTCGGGCCTTGGGAAGGGGCAGGCTGAATTCAGAAGGTCCCAGCAAGCTTTAGACCTACTTATAACAATTGTTATTTGCCCGAAAGAAGTTTCTTTGTTTTATTTAATTAATTAATTAATTAATTAATTAATTAATTTATTTATTTTTTGCGGTACCGGGGATTGAACCCAGGGGCATTCTACCTCCGCGCTACACCCCCGGCCCTATTTTTTTATACTTTATTTTGAAACCGGGTCTCACGAAGTTGCGGAGGGCCTTACTAGGTAGAGAGAGAGAGAGAGAGAGAGAGAGACAGCTGAGGCTGGCCGCGAACCCGGATCCTCTGGTCTCCGCCTCCCAAAGTACTGGGATTACAAGCGTGCGCCACCACGCCCAGCGTTTTTATTTTGAATAGTTGGGCATGATCTCAAATGCTAAGCTTTTAGATTGTGAAGCCCAAGAAACCTGTAGGGTAAACAATTCTTACTGAAGAATTCGTGGCCAGGACTGGGCCTAAGCTTCCTTCTAGCTGCCCACGTCCTCCTCGGAACTAGGTTTTCAGATTCAGGTAGAGCCAGCTGCAGCGGGTTTGATCCCCTCCAGGCCGCTAGTGCTCTTTGAGCCCTGCTGTAGATCTCCCCCAGACATAGCCCTCTGATTTTAGGGGTGAACTATTTCCTACCAGTCCCCCTTGGAGTCACACACACCTGCTTGATGGTAATGAGGGGCCACGCAGTGGGGGACAGGAGTAGCAGGATTGGCCTGTGACAGAGCTTCCTCTCGAGCTGCTAACCCCACCGCCATTTCTTTACTGCTTCTAGGAATGAGTTTGCTGTCTTCTCCTCTGGACAGGGTGTGGATTGTGCCATTTAAATATTGAGCCCGGCGTAGCTGCACACGCCTATAATCCCTGTACTTGGGAGGCTGAGACAGGAGGATCACAGGTTCAAGACCAGCCTCAGAGACCTCTCGTGCTCTCGTGGTGGCCCGCGCTCTCCCTTGAACATGTACCCTCACTTTTCCTTAATAAACCTGTCTTTGTCTTTGAAAAAAAAAAAGAACAGTCTCAGCAACTTAGAGAGACCCTCAGCAACCTAGAGAGATGCTGTTTCAAAATACAATATAAAACAGGGCTGGGGGTGTAGCTCAGATGTAGAATGCCCCTGGGTTCAATCCCCAGTACCACACCATGAATGAATGAATGAATGAATGAATGAATGAATGAATAAATAAATAAATAAATAAACTAACTCTTGTTGGCCTTGCCTTTCCTGAGCCTTATTCTATGCAATAGCAAAATATTTTCTCTGGGCAGCAGTCTTTGGGCCGTGTGCTGCTAACACTCCGCTGTTTCTGTCTACACCCTCCCTCCCCTCTCCAGCTAGGCCAGTCTCTCTGAGACCAAAACTCCTCAGCACCTGCACATAAGCTGCTACCTGTGCAGCACCCTAGGACAGCCCACCAGCGCTCTTCCACCTCCATCCAGCCCCCTCTGCCAGCATCAGCAGGGACGGCACCTGCTCAGGATCTGGATAACACTTACCTGGTCCTTACCCCAGGACCCCAGGGCCTACCCTTACAGACACTTGATGGTGGCTTTTTTTTTTTTTTTTTGCAGTACCAGGGATTGAACCCAGGGGCGTTCTACCTCCGCGCTACACCCCCGGCCCTACTTTTTAACCTTTTTTTTGAAACCGGGTCTCACGAAGTTGCGGAGGGCCTCACTAAGTAGAGAGAGAGAGAGAGAGAGAGAGAGAGAGAGAGTTGAGGCTGGCCGCGAACCCAGATCCTCTGGTCTCCGCCTCCCAAGTACTGGGATTACAAGCCTGCACCACCACGCCTGGCTGTGGTGGCTCTCTGTGCTGATCCCCAGGGAACCTTGTCTCCCTATCAAACCATCAGAGTTCTCTGTGGCTCCTAGACACCTGAGGTCGAAGGAATAGAGGGGGAAACCTAGGAAGGGATAAAGCAAGATGTGCCAAATTTTATCCCGTGGTTGGCCTTGCTAGTGTCGCTCGACAGTGCCATTGCTAATGCAAGTCTTAGAAAAGCATCGGTGTTGCTCAAATATGAAAGCTATCATCAAGAGTTTGAGATGTAAGCCAGGCATGGTGGCGCACGCCTGTAATGCCAGTACTTGAGAGGCAGAGACCGGAGGATTACAGGTTTAAGGCCAGCCTCAGCAATTTAGCAAGACTCTCAGAAACTTAGCGGGACCCTGTTTCAGCATGGAAAGTAAAATAGGGTTGGGGTTGTGGCTTGGAGGTAGAATGGTAGAATGCCCCGGGTTCAATCCCTAGTAACACACACACACACACACACACACACACACACACACACACACACACACAGTTTGAATCTAAAATCACCTGCAACATCTCAAGCAAAGCATATTTTGTTGTGCTGCTTGGAGTCTCTGGAAGGTGTGTGCTGAGGCTGCCTTCTCCGTGGGTCATGAGCGCGTGCCCATGGAAAGTCCTAACAGTAACCTGGAAAAGGAGCTTGGAGAATGATTCATTCTCTGTCTCTGTCTCTCTCCCACTGAGACAAAAACAAGACCTGGCCCAGATGAGGCAAAGGAAAAGAACCAAACAGCGCCGGCACCTGTCTGCTCTCCAAAGCCGCAAGTGGCGCTCGACCACACTCCTTTCTCTAGGTGGAGAGGCGAGTGCCTGCCTGGGCGCACGTTACCTTCTCTGTCCCCTAAACATTGTCTCTAGTTTGGCTTAGAAATGCAGCAAACACCAAGTGCTACGTGTTTCCTTTTTCCTCTTCTTTTATTTATAGAACGTGAGATTGCACATGCCGGGGGTGGGGGGCAGAACTAGACAGGCCTTCCTAGGTGTCGTCACTGGGTTTTCATGGGTAAAAGCTAGCAGGCTCCAGTAATTCCACCACAGCGTATTTTCAGGATATTTCCATCGTGACACATCCAAGGATTACAGTCTGAAGCAACAGATTTGATCCCCAAATATCTTGTCAATCTGGAAGCAGGGTGCATCTTATGGGCTGTCCGGGTGGGCTCTACCATGTGTCCCTGGCACGGCAGCTGATCTGAGCCCGGGGCCAGAGTGTATGGAACGGCCACCAGGAAGCGCGTGGCATCACCCAGTGTCCGTCCTGGGCGCCTCTTGGGATGATGGGCCATCTTGGCTGTTGAAGATGCCTGCATGTCTTTGTTTGCAGATGTCTTTTGTTTGTTCCCTGAAGAGCAGCGACTTTGCTGATTTCTATTGAGTTTATTTTCCCACTATTTACATGTGTACATGTAAGTGTTTTCTAAGATGCTTACATTAGTGTCATGTTTTGCAGATGATGTATAACAGCAGGATTTAGGTGAGAATCTTTAGTGCAAAAGTTATTGCTCCTGGGAATGAAGGAAGAGCACCGCAGCCTAGTGAGCTATGATAATTGATCCCGCCACAGGCAAATGGTATCTCTTGGATTTCACCTTTGCCTTGGCACATATAGTATCAGTAATTATTCTGATTAGAATAATGGCCTGCATTTTTAAAGTGTATAATTCGTACTAAAAGTCACCATTTAATCTCCAGGGCAGTACCACTTTTGCAGAGTTCTGCTGTTCCTACAGATACCCACCCCCCACAAAAAGATATCAAGTGAAGAAATAAAGAGACCCAAGTGGAGAAATAGGATCTGCTTGTGGACAGAAATATTATCCTCACTTCTTTTCTTTTTTTTTTGCGGTCCCGGGGATTGAACCCAGGGGCGTTCTACCTCCACGCTACATCCCCGGCCCTATTTTTTATACTTTAATTTGAAACTGGGTCTCACAAAGTTGCGGAGGGCCTCACTAAGTACACACACACACACACAGAGAGAGAGAGAGAGAGAGAGAGAGAGAGAGCGAGAGCTGGCCGCGAACCCGGATCCTCCAGTCTCCACCTCCCAAAGTATTGGGATTACAAGCGTGCGCCACCAAGCCCGGCTATTATCCTCACTTCTAACATCCTCTGGGACATTCTGTCAGGAATCTGCATCTGTAAATCATGACTGATCAGGGAGTTGGTTAGTTTTCCAAATTCTTTTCTGAGTCCTTATGTTAAGAAAGGAAAAGGCAGTGGCTGAGTATCCCAAGATTCTGGAATAATTGACTTTTGTACTCAGAGTAAAGTAAACAGAGTATTTGATCTCATGCCCAGACTGCCTGGCATGGGCAAGACCAGCAAAGAAGATGGCTTTCATGAGTAAGAATATAGCTGAAATGGGTGGAATAAAATCCCCAATTTCCCAAAGTGTGTTCCATGGAATGAGGCAGGAAGGCTGAAAGGCAGCTCAGGGTGAACAGACTCTATTGTTAGGAAGTAGGGGAAGTTCTCCAAGACGGGGATGTGATCTCTCCCTGCCATCCCAGCGCAGGCTCAGTCTCTTCTCACCTAGATGCAATGGAGTTCCACCTGCTGCCCTGTGCCTGGTGCCCTTGTCATTCTCTGTTCCTCCATAACCCATCCTCATGCACAGCCAGAAGGAACTTTCTAAAAGATGACTTGGATCATGTCACTTTCCAACTTTGAGCTGTCTAATGGTTTCCCATTGTGTTTGAATAGACTCCAGCAGTAATCGTGGCCCAAGACCCGCCTGCCCTTGCCCTGGGCCCTCTGGCACCTCTCCCGTTCCACCCTCCTCCTTCCCAAAGGCTGCGGCCACCCTGGCCTCTGCCTGTCTTAGAAGCTCCTCCAGCCCTTTCTTGCCTCTGGGGCTTTTGCGCTGACTGTTTCTCTCCCTGGAAACTTCTTCCCTGTGATCTTCATGGCTGGCTTCTCCCACCATTCAGATCAGCTCAGACCGCCTCTGAGAAGCACCTTTCCCGTTCACCAGCTCTCCCATACCCACCGCTTCTGTGTCATTTTGCATACGGCTAATACTTACATTTTTTTTACAGCATTCAGCATGGTTTCTAAAAGGCTATTTGTTTTCTGTTGCCTTCCCTGCCTGAATATAAATTTCCTAGGGACAGATCGGGGGCTCCAGAATCTGTCTCATTCTCACTGACCCTTTACACTGACCCCCGTGCCTGCCACTTGGAAGACATTCTACAAATGCTGGTTGAGTAACAATCATGTGATGTGCATTAACCCTGTGAGTCCCCTGGCCTGGGGGGAGAACCCTACCGTTTAAGCATGTTCAGTATCTGGAAAAGGGATTGGAATTGGAGGTGTTATGAAAGTCTGCCTCACACTCTCTGTCATCCAGGGGTGTCTCGGGGTGGGGTTCATGTCAGGTGCACCTCTAGTCACCTGGTCCTGATTTACAGATGCTCAACAGGAGCCACTCACGCATGACCCTGCTGGTTTGCAGCAGGCAGAGTCCTTGTTTGGTGACAAGACTTTTGTGGCTCTAGGTCACGCCACCACAGTTCCCATCTCTGGGATCTTGCTGCCCTCCCTTTTCTGGTCTGACCCCTGCAGGCAGGAGCTCTCGTTCCATCTAAATGCCCCATGAGGTCCAGGAACATAAGCATGCTAGAGAGGGAGCCCTGGCCCAGCACAGGGGGCAGGTCTGGACTCGGCTGCTTCCCCTTGACTGTGAGTCTATCTTGGCTGTGATATCACCAAGCCTGGAAATGTCTTCACATCCAAGGACTCCGCTTCAGCCAGTGCAGTGCGTCAGCAGGGTTGAATGCAGCAGCAGTGCTAGAGCCCTAGGATGCCCTGCCATGAATAGCGCTAAAATGATAGCAACTCAGCCGGGCGTGGTGGCGCACGCTTGTAATCCCAGTACTTTGGGAGGTGGAGACCGGAGGATCCTGGTTCGCGGCCAGCCTCAGCTCTCGCTCTCGCTCTCTCTCTCTCTCTCTCCCTCTCCCTCTCTCCCTGTCTCTCTCTCTCTACTTAGTGAGGCCCTCCACAACTTCGTGAGACCCGGTTTCAAAATAAAGTATAAAAAACAGGGCCGGGGGTGTAGCGCGGAGGTAGAACACCCCTGGGCTCAATCCCCGGTACCGCAAAAAAAAAAAAAATGATAGATAGCAACTCCCCAGCCAATGCTGGGACCCTGGCCCCAGAGGGGTCAGCCTCTCACTTCGTCAGGAAGAAACCCAACTGCCTCCCAGGCTCCCCCTGCATACCTGCTCACGTGCACACCTATACACCTGTGTATCTGCATACCTGTACACCCACAGACATACACACCTGCCCACCCACATAGCTGCACATCTGCATACATGCACACCCACACACCGGCACATCTGCACACGTGCACACCCACATACCGGCACATCTGCACACGTGCACACCCACATACCTGCATACCTGTGCACCTACGCACTTGCACACCCACATACCTGTACACTTGCGCACCTGCCCATCCTCTGCCCTCCCTGGGGCCTTCCTTTTCTGGACCTCCATGGTCACTGTTCACTAGTCAGGGATGGCTGGTCTTGTTTCTTTTTCTTGGATCTTGTTTCCCACACCAAATTCTGAGGCTTCTGGTGGCTCTTCCCTTACTCATCTCCGAGTCATCCATCTCTTTATCCCAGAAACCTAGAGAAGGGAGGATGAAATCTGCAGATTAAAGAGTTTCCTATCTAGTCACACTATTCAGGAAGCATCGTTTTCTGAATGTTTACAACTACTAGTCTGTGAACTGGGAATATAGACTTTGTTGGCAAATTCACGAAGACCCTGTTTGTCTCTGTGGTATGGGAGCCATTTCTTTTCTTTCTTTTTTTTTTTTTTTTTTGCGGTACCGGGGATTGAACGCAGGGGCGTTCTACCTCCGTGCTACGCCCCTGGCCCTATTTTTTATATTTTATTTTTAAACCGGGTCTCACGAAGTTGCGGAGGGCCTCACTAAGGGGAGAGAGAGAGAGAGAGAGAGAAAGAGAGAGACAGAGAGAGAGACAGAGAGACAGGGAGAGAGAGCAAGAGAGCTGAGGCTGGCCGCGAACCCGGATCCTCCGGTCTCCGCCTCCCAAAGTACTGGGATTACAAGCGTGCGCCACCACGCCCGGCTGGGAGCCATTTCTTTAGCTTGTGAGGAATATTAACAAATGAAAGTGTCGATTGGCCAAAAGTTGTGGCCGAATGAAGCAGACGGTGTGAAATGTGAATGCCCTTATTCATGGAAAGGAGTTTAGGACAGGAGCTTGTGTGAGGGGGGATAAGAGGGTTGGGAAAGACGACTTCAAAAGCACATGCGGTCACCTGTGCATAGTGCTGTCTCTCTGCACCGGGCCTTTCTGAGAGACTGAGCCCTGACACACACACCTGTGAATGGTGTCTTTGCCGGACCCCCAGGGTGCACAGGTCAGATGCAAGAGCTGGGCTTCAGGGTCTCGGGTAGAAATAACACACTGCAAGCAGGGCCTCCATATATGTTGCTTTTGCAACTCAAGCACACGAGGTTCCCAGAGAAAGAAACCCCCACCGGAGCTGAGTTTACAATAATAAATTACAAATTACCATGAAGGAAAATCAGCTTCAATAAGCAGAAGAATTGACATTCGCCGGGCGTGGTAGCGCATGCTTGTAATCCCAGTACTTTAGGAGGCGGAGACCGGAGGATCCGGGTTCGCGGCCAGCCTCAGCTCTCTCTCTCCCTGTCTCTCTCTCTCTCTCTCCCTCTCCCTCTCTCCTTAGTGAGGCCCTCCGCAACTTTGTGAGACCCGGTTTCAAAATAAAGTATAAAAAAAAAAATAGGGCCGGGTGTGGTGGCGCATGCTTGTAATCCCAGTACTTTGGGAGGCGGAGACCGGAGGATCCAGGTTCGCGGCCAGCCTCAGCTCTCTCTCTCTCTCTCCCTGTCTCTCTCTCTCTCTACTTAGTGAGGCCCTCCGCAACTTTGTGAGACCTGGTTTCAAAATAAAGTATAAAAAAAAAATAGGGTCGGGGGCGTAGCGCGGAGGTAGAATCGCCCCTGCGTTCAATCCCCGGTACCGCAAAAAAAAAAGAAGAAGAATTGACATTCCAAGAATTGGAAATAATAGAACAACCCAAAAGAGACTCTAAAATAAATATGCTCAAAATATTTAAGAGGTAATCGCGTGTGGATCACTTTACGTTTTCTGTATGTTTGATTTTAAAATCAATTACAAGTTTTTAAAAGAGATTCAAAGAAGGAGAGCAGTCAGTAGTTTAGATGAAAATATTTCAATGATTTTAACTAGAAATTAGAATCTACACTGAGTAACACCCACCCCTTTCATTTGGTCCTCCTTTCTTGGTAATTAATCCATGCTATAGAAAGCCAGTTTGCAATCCAGCCATCATAGTCATATGTCATAATCTTTATTCAGAACTTCTGGAATAATATGGCATATGTTTTGTCAAACAAAAACACAAAAATTTGCCAGGTGCAGCAGCACATGCCTGGAATCCCAGTACTTGGGAGGCTGAGATAGGAGGGTCGCAGGTTCAAGGCCAACCTCAGCAATTTAGTGAGACTCTCAGTAACCGAGTGAGACCCTGTTTCAAAATAAAAAATAAAAAGGGCTGGAGCTGTAGCTCGGAGGTAGAATGCCTCTGGGTTCAATCCCCAGTACCACAAACAACAACAATTTAGACTTTCTGTTTGCTCAACTAGAAGAAATTAAATGAATACCTATGACTTCACCTTCAATTCTTCTACTCTACAGCAGCCAGACACTTAATCTCCCTGGGACGCTCTCCATAAACAGAGGGGCTTGTTACCATGGATTTCTGCTCTCAAGGTTTTTTTTTTTTTCCTTGCCTTTTCAAAGTCTCGAACAAAGTCAGCCTAGCTGAGAAGCGAGTTATTTTTAGTTCTTTGAATGGTTTTTCACGAACTTTTTTCCCCCTTTGGCCTAAGGCCCACTGGACCATCAAAGGGATTTTAATACTAAGGTTGGAAAAGGAGAAGGGTCTTTGCTGGACCACTTATCTCCGCGATTGCCCCTTTCTGGATAGGACCCAGGGCAGCCCCCTGGGAGCGGACGCCCTTGCTCTCCTTCATTGGCATGCAATGCTTTTCAGAAGCCCCAAAGGTACTTCCGACCTAGCACATTTGAGCAGAGATTTCTGGGTCCCCCTTGTTGGAGAGGGCACTCACATCAGAGCCTCCTTCTGGTCCCCTCCTCCCACTCATCCTTCCCCAGTCACTCGCCAGCCCTTTCAGCTCAGCTTCTCAATGGATTTCTTTTTCTTTTCTTTTTTTTTTTTTTTTTTGCGGTACCGGGGGTT
>PVJS01042320.1:0-17566 GCA_004027185.1 Glis glis | reverse complement strand
CTGGCCGTGAACCCGGATCCTCCGGTCTCTGCCTCCCAAGTACTGGGATTACAAGCATGCGCCACCACGCCCAGCTTCCAAGTAGTTCTTTTTTGGTACTGGGGATTGAACCTAGGGGTGTTCTACCTCTGAGCTACACCCCCAGCCCTATTTTGTTTTTTATTTTGAAACAGGGTCTCACTAAGTTGCAGAGGGTCTCACTAAATTGCTGAGGTTGACCACAAACCTGCAATCCTCCTGTCTCAGTCTCCCAGTTACTGAAATTACAGGCATGCACCAACATACCTGGCTCCTTTTTGCATTTTTTTGTTTTGAAACAAGGTTTCGCTAGGTTGCTGAGAGTCTTGTTAACATTGCTGAGGCTGTCTTTAAACCTGCAATCCTCATCTCAGCCTCCTAAATACTGGGACTACAGGTGCGCTACCACCCCCAGCCCAAGTAGTTCTTAAACGTTGTAAATAAAGAGTAAATTCACAGTCCCATCTTCCAAAGATGATCATTGTTAATATTTTGATGTATTCTCTGTATGTTTTTTTCAGTGACCTATCCATTAAAAAAAATCAAATGCAGCTGGTAGCAGTGTCGTATATCTGTAATCCCAGTACTTGGGAGGCTGAGACAGAAAGATCACAGGTTGGAGGCCAGCCTCAGCAATGTATCGAGACTCTCAGCAACCTCAGGAGACCCTCTTTTTTTTTTTTCTTGCAGTACTGGGGACTGAACCCAGGGGCATTCTATCTTCGGGCTACACCCCCAGCCCTATTTTTTATTCTTTATTTTGAAATGGGGTCTCACTAAGTTGTGGAGGGCCTCACTAATTAGCTGAGGCTGGCTGCGAACCCGAATCCTCCTGTCTCAGCCTCCCAAGTACTGGGATTACAAACATGTGCCGTGTAGGAGACCCTCTTTCAAAACAAAAAATTCTGCCCAGAGGTAGAATCCCTCTGGGTTCAACCCCCAGTACCACTAAAAAAAAAAAAGAATTGTTGAACTGATATGAATGGATTGGAATTATTATTATTATTTTTATTTTTTGCGGTACTGGGATTGAACCCAGAGGCATTCTACCTCTGAGCTACACATCCAGCCCTATTATTTATTCTTTATTTTTGAAACAGGGTCTCACTAAGTTGCGGAGGGCCTCCCTAAGTAGCTGAGATGGCTGCGAACCTGCGATCCTCCGGTCTCAGCCTCCCAAGTACTGGAATTACAAGTGTGTGCTACCACGCCTGGCTGGAATTATTATTATTATTATTTTTTTTTTCCTGCGGAACTGGGGATTGAACCCAGGGGCATTCTACCTCCGAGCCACACCCCCAGCCCTATTTTTTATTCTTTATTTTGAAACAGGGTCTCACAAAGTTGCGGAGGGCCTCACTAAATAGCTGAGGCTGGCCGCGAACCCGGATCCTCCGGTCTCTGCCTCCCAAATACTGGGATTACAAGCGTGCGCCACCACGCCCGGCCTTGGAATTATTTTTTTAAATATACTTTTATTGGTGCATTATAGTCTCACATAATATAAATCATGTTGAGAGTGACATACATGCACATAGCACTTGGTGGGCTTTCCCCGGCTCCCTCCGCATCTCCTCCTTCCCTATACAGGGTACTGAGATTGATATTGGTATTCTCACATATGTACATAAAGCCAATGGTAGTAATTCTGTCATTGATCCTCTTTCTTCCCCCTCCCCTTCCCCTAGACCACCTCCATGGTTCCACTGAAGTCACTCCTCCAATATGGGTTGGAATTATTATCAGATTAATTAACTAAGAGCTAATTTAGGTTACCTAAGAAAATCATTCCATTATCACCCAATCATCCTAACACTCTTGACTACCTAGCTGCTTATATCCTGAAGCCCCTCATCTACACGGTTCCTATCATCATCATCATCATCATCATCATCATTTATGTGTCTGAGGGCACTGGGGATTGAACCCTGGGGCATTCTACCTCCAAGCTATACCCCTAGCCCTATTTTATTCATTTATTTATTTATTTATTTTGTGATACTGGGATTGAACCCTGGGGGGCATTCTACTTCTGAACTCCACCCTCAGCCCGAGTTTTTTATTCTTTATTTTGAAACAGGGTCTCACTAGGTTGCAGAGGGCCTCACAAGTAGCTGAGGCTGGCTGTGAACCTGCTATCCTCCTGTCTCAGCCTCAAGTACTGGGATTACAAGCATGTACCACCACGCCTGGCTTATTTTTTGATTTGAAATAGAGTCTTGCTAGGTTGCTAAGAGTCTCACTATGTTACTGGGGCTGTCCTCAAACCTGTGATCCTCCTGTCTTAGCCTCCCAGTACTGGGATTACAGGCATGTGCCACCACGCCTGGCTTATTATTACTATCATTATTATTATTAGTTTATTTATTTTTTGGTACTGGGGATTGAACCCAGGAGCATTTTCCCTCTGAGCTATACCCCAGCCCTTTTTATTTTTTGTATTGAAACAGAGTGTCACTAGGTCACTGAGAGTCTCCCTATGTTGCTGAGGCTGTCCTTGAACCTGTGGGTCCTTCGGGCTCAGCCTCCCAAGTAGTAGGATTACAGGCCTGTGCCACCACGCCCAGCTTTATTATTACCGTTATTATTATTATAATATGTATATATTTTTGTGGTACTTGGGATTGAACCCAGAGGCATTCTACCTTTGAGCTACACCCCCAGCTCAATTTTATTTTATTTTATTTATTTTTTTTTTGTGGTACTGGGGGTGGAACCCAGGGGCCTTCTACCTCCGGGCTACACCCCCACTCCTATTTTTATTTTTTATTTGGAAACAGGGTCTCGCTAAGTTGCAGAGGGCCTCACTAAGTAGCTGAGCCTGGTCGCGAACCTGCAATCCTCCGGTCTCAGCCTTCCAAGTACTGGGATTACAGGTGTGTGCCACCACACCTGGCTTATTTTTATTTTGAAACAAGGTCTCACTAGGTTGATGAGAGTCTCACTACTTGCTGAGGCTGTCCTCAAACCTGTGATCCTCCTGTCTCAGCCACCTAAGTATTGGGATTACAGGTGTGTGCCACCATGCCTGGCTTGTTTTACTGTTATTATTGAAGTATTACTGTTGATATTGTTGTTTTATATGAAAGGGAAGGACATTAAGATTGGAGGCAAAGGAAGATCCATTATTAGGGAGAAAGTACAATAAGCAAAAAATAAAAAAGACCTTCCTTTATTTTAGAAGGATCATTTAAAACTTTCCCAAATACATGGTCCACATGGGAATGTAGAACTTTACAGTTTTAAAAAACATATTAAACCATTTGATCCTTATAATAACTAATGCAGGGAAGAAAAGTACTATAAAGGTATAGCCCCATCATATGAAGTATTGATTTGGGGACATGTAAAATAGGTGACTCCCCCCCTGTGATAGAGGTTAAGGGCAGAGAGGGTAAAAAGGATTTTACAGAAGAGTACATGACTTTGAAACATGAGTGGTGCTTGAACTAAGAGTGGATGGTGTTCTCTTCTGAGGACGAGGTGGAGTCAGGGAGATGGAGATGGAGAAGGGAAAGGCAGGGTAGGTCGTAGTCCCACACAGCAGGAGAGAGAGGCTGTGTCGAGAGAGGTTGGTTCTTGGCTTAAGCCAAGATATAGTAACAACTTGCTCTTACCTTTACTGAGCTACCACTTGGTTTTTTTCTTTGTATTTAAAAAAAATCCTGTCTTTGAATGTAAAAGAACTTTTTGGAAACTTTTTTAAAATTACAGCTCTTGAATTTGTTACTGTAAAAAACAAAAATATGCTTTGAAATGTAAGCATTTTGACTGAGAAAAGTTAATTTTGGACAAATTGTTTTGTATTTATCACTTAACATTCCCCCCTTTATAAACTCCATACCTTGGAATGCCCCAATACTTCATGTTCTTCATTGGAAAGGTTAGAATACTCAGATACTTTATTTTCTTTTTTATCTCTGGTCTCTGTACCTGTTATTTCCTCTGCAAGGAACACTGTACTCACCCCTTATCAACTCCTCCTCAGCTCCTCATCCTTGAGAGTACCTTAGCCATCATCTGCACTGGACAGGCCTTCTTGAGCCTGCAGAGTTGCTTGGGCAGCCTGTCCATGTGCCCTCTCTCCCAGTGCTCGGCAGTCCTCACAGCACTTACCCTCTGTATTGTAATAATCTGGACTGTTTCTTACCAGCACACTGTTCCTTTAGACGGTAGGGTCTCAGTCTCATTTGTTGTTGGATCCCTGGCCCCTAGTACACACAGATTGCTTTCACAGTAAATAGTAAGTGCTGGTTGAGCGAGGAAAACTAGCTTTAAATTTATGTGAGAATACATGCTCACATTAACTAAATCTGTTTTACTGTTTGGGGTTTTTGCAGGTGGAGCTTTATCTTGTGTTTGTCATAAATCTACGTATTCTTCTCTTCCAGATGACTATAATTGGTATGTATTAAAATTCAATTAAAAACAACAGTCTTAGCTATATCTGAAATTATTTAATTTTATTTTCTGCTTGCCTTTTTGATTATTATTTCTTTAATTTTATTTTAAAAATTGTTTCCATGATTTTATTTACCCAGTATCTGGGATTAAATGTTTTAAATAAAAGTCATTATCATTGTGTTTCAGTGCATACTTAATTTGTTATAAGACAGACATGCTGTTAGAATGCTGTCTTTTCTTCTTGAAGCATGCTTTAGGTTTTTGTAGAAGTTAATTAGTTTTTATAGTTTTTTCTTAGGGTTCATACCTATTAGCTTAAGTAATTATCTTTTGTTTGACATTGAATAATTCTAAATTAAAAACATTTAATTCAATGCCATTTATTTGGTATTTATTTAATTCCAGTCACTATAGTAAGAACTAGGAATAACATATTACATTGTCTTTTCTTTTTCCACAGCAGAGTTTGATGTGCAGAAACTGCAACATATTTTTAAGCCATGTGGTTGTTATTGCAAATATTAGTAAAAAATTTTTTTTCTTCTCTTTTGACCCTAGTTTTATTGTACATTTAGTATTGTCATAAGTAGTGATAAAACTGGAGTAGGTAACATTTTTGAACCCACATAGGTTGAGTCATATAATTGTTTTGTATTGTGCAAAACTCCATCCTTCATCAAAAATCATTTGATTGTTGAAATGTTCATTGCAGTCATGTCTTGCTATTCAATCTTAAATTCATGGTGAAATAATCTACTGCCTTATCCTCTATTAGGTAAAATAGTTATAGTTTATCTCCGAGCTATTTTGTTGTGGTAGTCAAGCTGACAGAGCTGTCTCCCATGTTAAGGGTACCAGTTTGCTGATCCACTAATATAACATCTTCTCTTTAGCAATTTGTGATTAATTAATTTTAGTTCTAAGAGTAGTCATTCATGCCTTAAATACAGTATAATTCTAATTTGAAACTTTTTTTTTTTTAGCAAAGTAGAGCTTGCCTTGACATCTGACGGCAGGACAATAGTATGCTACCACCCCTCTGTGGACATTCCTTATGAACACACGAAGGTATATATGAAAAATCTCATACAGTTTTTAATTTGCTGTGAGAAATGTTTATACTTCCTTTTAGTACCCAAAGATAAGGGAATCGTCTGATTTCCTTATTTGGATTATGTCTTCTTCTGGGCTTTTTTTTTCTTTTACTGCTTTGATTTTCTATTCTTTTTCATCTTTTTTTTTTGTTTTGGCAGTACTGGGGATTACACCCAAGGGTATTCTACCTCTGAGTTATACCCTCCTATTTTATTTTTATTTTAAAACATTCTGGGCCGGGCGTGTTGGTGCATGCTTGTAATCCCAGTACTTGGGAGGCTGAGACAGGAGGATTGCAGGTTCGCAGCCAGCTTCGGCTACTTAGTGAGGCCATCCGCAACTTAGCGAGACCCCGTTTCAAAAATAAAGAATAAAAAATAGGGCTCGGGTTGTAGCTTGGAGGTAGAATACCCCTGGGTTCAATCCCCAGTACCGCAAAAGTAAGCAAACAAACAAAAAAAATTCTTTTTTTTTTTTTTTGCAGTACTGAGGATTGAACCCAGGGACATTCTACCTCCGAGCTACACCCCCAGCCCTATTTTTATTCTTTATTTTGAAACAGGGTCTCACTAAGTTGTGGAGGGCCTCACTAAGTAGCTGAGGCTGGCTGTGAACCTGGATCCTCTGATCTCAGCCTCCCAGGTACTGGGATTACAAGCGTGCGCCACCACACCCAGATAAACAAAAAAACATTCTACCTGTGAGCTACACCCCTACCCTTTCTATTTTTTATTTTGAAACAGGTTCTCACTTAGTTGCTGAGGCTCTCGCTCAATTGCTGAGGCTCTGCTGGATGTGGTGGCACACGCCTATTGTAATCCCAGTACTTGGGAAGCTGAGACAGGAGAATTGCAGGTTTGAGGCCAGTCTCCGCAATTTAGTGAGACTTTCAGCAATGTAGGGAGACTCTTTCAAAGTTGAAAAATAAGACTGGGGGTCTAGCTCAGAGGAAGAATGCCACTAGGTTCAACCCCCAGTACCAAAAAAATAGTTGCTGAGGCTGACTTCAAACCTCCAATCTTCCTTTCTCAGCCTCCCAAGTACTGGGATTACAGGTGTGTGCCACCACGCCTGGCTTATTTCATAACTTTTATTTTATTTTTTTTGTGGTACTGGGGATGGAACCCAGGAGCATTCTACCTTCAAGCTACACCCTCAACCCTATTTTATTCTTTTATTTTGAAACAGGGTCTCACTAAGTTGTGGAGGGCCTCACTAAATTGCTGAGGCTGGCCGAGAACATGCAATCCTCCTGTCTCAGCCTCCCAAGTACTGGGATTACAAGCGTGTGCCACCATGCACAGCATTTCATAACTTTTATACTGTTGGTTCTGATATATATATATATATATATTTTTTTTTTTTTTTTTTTTTAGTGGTACCAGGGATTGAACCCAGGAGCATTCTACCTCCGGGCTACAATGTTTGGTGAATTTTTTTTTTAGTTCTTTCTGATGAGCCAACATGGGTATTACATATTTTAAGTGGCTTAGTTTAAATTTTTTCCTATTTCTTCAGAAGCCAGACACTAGGTAGAAGAGGTGTTTTTTTGTGTGTGTGTGGTGCTGGGGAGTGAACCCAGAGGCATTCTACCTCTGAGCTACACCACCAACCCTATTTTATTTTTTATTTGGAAACAGGGTCTTCTTAAATTGATGTTAGGCTCACTGAGTTGCTGAGGCTGGCTTCGAACCTGTGATCCTCCTGTCTCAGCCTCTCAAGTACTGGGATTGCAAGTGCGTGCCACCACACCCAGCTGAGATTTTGTTTTTTAATGCAATTTATTTTAGTTTGACCTAAATCTTTTTATTATTTTATATTCAAAATGCTTTCTCATTTCTTTAAGCCTTCTTCTATTTTGGGGAATGTGTAATTTTCTTTCTTGAGGAGGCAGTAATTAGATGCATTTAGTGGTATCTTTTTAAAAAAATCATTAGGGCTAGTTAAGAAACTAGGTGATTGTTCTTTTGCTAGTTTTTATTCCATTTTCTAATTTTACCGTTTTGTCTGCCTGCCTGTGTATCCTAGCAGATACCATGTGCACTATCCAGGGCCCTTTTGTTTCACTTCTTCAGGCAATGAGTACAAAAATAGGCCTGAGTCACTGACTTCTGGCCTCTGAAGTGTCCCTGTAGCTTTCACTATATTGTGTCTTCTTCTGTTATCGTGTGTACTGTGGTACCATGCTTTATCCCTGTTGTAGCTGTTACTCCAGAGAAGCCCAACACTGCCAGGTTGTTTCTCGGCATCCAGACTCTTGTCCCCATATGGCCCTTTACATCCCTCATCTGACTGTTCTGTCCTTCCCAACTCTTAAAACTTTCCCATGGTAATCTTAGACCTTACTATCATTGATAAACATCTCTTTTAACCTTAACCTCTTCCAGAGTGTTGCTTTCACCTTCTGGCTCTAATAGAGACCTGACTGTTCCCTGGGGACATTGCTTCCCAGCAGTCCTTTTTTTGGGGGGGTACTGGAGATTGAACCCAGAGGCATTCTACCTCTGAGCTACACCCTCACCCCTTCTTATTTTTGGTTTTGAAACAGGATCTCGCTAGGTTGCTGAGAATCTTACTACTTGCTGAGGCTGTCCTTGAAACTGCGATCCTCCTGTCTCAGCCTCCCAAGTACTGGGGTTATAGGCATGCCCCATCATGCCCGGCTCCCAGCAGTCCTTTTAAGTAGTTGCTCTTTTCTCTTCCATACCCTTTACTACTGGGCCTAGAGGTGGGGTAGGATCCCTGTAGTTCTTCATTGCCATATCCAAATCATTTCTAACAAGTTTTAGCTTTGTAACTTGTATCATCACTATACCATCCACTATCCCCCCCCCCCCCCGCAGTACTAGGGATTGAACCCAGGGGCATTCTACCTCTGAGTTACACCCCCCTATTTTATTTTTTATTTTGAAACTAAGTTGCTGAGGATCTTGCTAAGTTGCTGAGGATCTTGCTAAGATGCTGAGGCTGTTCTCAAACCTGTGATCCTCTTGTCTCAACCTCCCAAGTATTGGGATTACAGCATGTGCCATCGCACCTGGCTTCACTATCTCTTTATTTTTTTTATTTATTTTTTTTGCGGTACTGGGGATTGAACCAGGGGCATTTTACCTCCGAGCTACACCCCCAGCCCTATTTTTTATACTTTATTTTGAAACCGGGTCTCACGAAGTTGTGGAGGGCCTCACTAAGTAGCTGAGGCTGGTCACGAACCCGGATCCTCTGGTCTCCACCTCCCAAGTACTGGGATTACAAGTGTGGCCACCACGCCTGGCTATCTCTTTTTATTATTGCTGTCATCTGCCAACCACCAGGTCATTTTCTCCTCTTCCATCCTCATACTTTTCCTTGAAGATTTCAAGCTTATCATACTTGCCAACATTGTTGAATCTAAAACAAGTTGGTTATTTTCATAGATGCAAATAAAAAGTTCCTTCTGTCTACTTCTGCGTGATGTATATTTTATTAAAGTACCAATATCCTATTTACTTAATTTTTGGTTTTGTTTTGTTTGTTGTGTGTTTTTGGTACTGGGGATTGAACCCAGGGGCATTCTACCTCTGAGCTACACCCCAGCCCCTGTTATTTATTTTGAAACAGAGTCTTCCTTAGTTGATGAAGGTCTTATCTAAGTTACAGAGGCTGGCCTCAAATTTGCAATCCTCCTGTCTCAGTCTCCCAGGTACTGGGATTATAGATGTGTACCACCACATCTGGCTTAAAGTATTATTATTCTAAAAATGTTTTTTCTTGCTGGGTGTGGTGGCGCACGCTTGTAATACCAGTACTTGGGAGGCTGAGACTGGAGGATCGCAGGTGCATGGCCAGCCTCAGCTACTTAGTGAGGCCCTCCGCAACTTAGTGAGACCCTGTTTCTAAATAAAGAATAAAAAATAGGGCTGGGGGTGTAGCTCGGAGGTAAAATGCCCCTGGGTTCAATCCCCAGTACTGCAAAAAAAAAAAGTTTTTTCTAGAATTTAGGATTTCTAGTTTAGGAAAATAAAGTTATTACACAAGGAGCAAAACAAAAAATGATTTAGAAAAATTAAGTAAAAATGTAAATAAGCACATTTTTTAGTAATTGATTTAGTGGAAAATTTCAAAAGTCAAATTTTAAAATTCTTAAGAAAAACAAGGGAATTCAGAATGACAGTTCTGAGTATTTCATAAAGTTGACAGTTTTATTTTGGTTTTTTCATTTTACTGAAACACTTACATACCCTTTCTTTGAAGTTTGATCAAGGAGTACTACATAAAAAAAATTCTGAGTCTGCCGGGGCTCTTGGTATAGACTTCAAAGAATCCATTAATACTAGTGTCTTTTCATCTATGCAACTGAAAAAAAAAGCATTTTAAACCATATACAGCAAAGAGAATTTATGATACATTATAATTAGGCATGCTTGGGAACAGTAAGAGAGACAATGAACATTTATTACCACTTGACAATAACATTTTGGTAATATTTAAAACATTTGCTCTTTAGCAACAAATACAAAAACCTAAAAGAGATAAAACTTACAGGCTCTGTCAATCTAAATAACAGCAGGGATCAGTCTTCCACAGATAGAGTTTATTTGAGACTAACCCAGCATTGCACTGGGAATACAAGTGCCGTAGCAAACTACGAGTGAATTCAGGAGGTTGGTACAAGGGGAAGCTTCTAGAGGCAAAACAAGGAAGACTGCATATGTTGTTTTGAAACAACAGTCCTTGGCCACAGGGATCAGCAACAAGGGTGGTGTCAGTTCAGAGCTGACCAGGCAGTAGTTTGGCAGATGTGTGAGGTTGCAGCGGCCTTTGTGCAAGGTTATGGTTCTGGCAGCGCCTCTCAGGCTAGTTCTTATCAGGCATAAGTGCATGAGATGCCTTCCTTCAGAGCCTCCCGGCTTTATTTACTTACTTACTACTCTTTTTTTTTTTTTTTGGTTAGACTTTGACACAAGTGACTTGACTCCATTTTGAGTCACAGCTCTAATCCCATGTTTCTTAGTACTTCTCAGGATATCATATAATATTTACAAAGACATTTGCTATTTCACTTTATACAAAAGAAATGATCTTTTTTTTTTTTTGCAGTACTGGGGATTGAACCCAGGGGCATTCTATCTCCGAGCTACACCCCCAGCCCTAGTTTTTTATTCTTTATTTTGAAACAGGGTCTCACTAAGTTGCGGAGGGCCTCACAAAATAGTTGAGGCTGGCCGCAAACCCGGATCCTCCAGTCTCAGCCTCCCAAGTGCTGGGATTATAAGCATGCACCACCGCTCCCAGCCAGAGATGATCTTTTTTTTTTTTTTTTTTTTTTTTAGTACTGGGGATTGAACCCAGGGGCATTCTACCTCAGAGCTACACCCCCAGCCCTATTTTTCATCTTTTATTTAGAATCCGGGTCTCGCTAAGTCACGGAAGGCCTCACTAAGTAGCTAAGGCTTGGCCCCGAACCCGTATCCTCCAGTCTCCACCTCCCAGGTACTGGGATTACAAGCCACAAGCGTGCACCGCCGCACCCAGCTTTACAGATGATCTTTTAAAATTACTTTAAATGTCTGAGGACCACTTCCTCTTTAAAAGTCATTTATATAAACTGGGCACTGTCACGCACGCCTATAATCCCAGTATTTGGAGGCTTCCATAGGAGGATCACAGGTTTGAGGTCAGCTTTTGGCAACTTAGTGAGACCCTGCTTCAGAATAAAAAGGGCTGGGAGTGTAGTTCGGAAATGCCCCAGCATTCAGTCCCCATTTCCTAAAAAAAATTTCATTTATATCACTTTTTCCTGTTTGGAGCCTTATAAGAAATGTTAATGGCTACCCACCACTTTTTTTTTTTTTTGCGGTACCGGGGATTGAACGCAGGGGCGTTCTACCTCCGCGCTACACCCCCGGCCCTATTTTTTTTATGCTTTATTTTTGAAACCAGGTCTCACAAAGTTGCGGAGGGCCTCACTAGGTAGAGAGAGAGAGGGGAGAGAGGAGAGAGAGAGAGATAGATGGCGCACGCACACATGCGCGCTGAGGTTGGCCACGAACCCAGATCCTCCGGTCTCCGCCTCCCAAAGTACTGGGATTACAAGCGTGCACCACCACGCCCGGCTTACCCACCACTTATTAAACTCTTAGAATACTGGGGACAGCAAAGCTTAGTATATATTATTATTTTACTTAATCCTCATCAAACTTGCCTAAGGCCACAGAGCTACTAAATGGCACAATCAGACCAAAGTGCATGTTAACCTCTTCATTACACTCCTCTTGACTCTCTTCTACACTAGCAGGGAGTACTACACCAGTAATAGGTAAGTGGTTCCTTTTTAGTCTAACTTTGAAGGCCTTTCATAATCTGGTGTTTCAAGTTTTTTTTTTTTTAACAATACTGGGAATTGTACTTGGGGCGTTCTACCTCTGAGGTACACCCCCAGCTGTATTTTATTTTTTTAAATTTTGAAATAGGGTCTCACAAAGTTGCTGAGGGCCTTGCTAAGTTGCTGAGGCTGGCTTCTAACCTGTGGTTCTCCTGTCTCAGCCTCCTAAGTACTGGGATTACAGGCATGTGCCTCCACGCCCGGCTTCAAGATTTATTTATAAAAATTACCTCTTCCATGTTCTTGCCTGTATTCTGTTACTCATGTTTCTTATCCCTTATAGAATACAAGGCTCTGACTTGACTCCCTGTCCACTTCTCACTGATACCTTTGTTACTTTGCATTTCTGAAGTACTTATTTTGTTGTGCCACCTCCATGTATTCATATATGTATTGCATTCTAAAGAGGTCATCTTGTTTCATCCACATAAGCTTGATATAAGTATATGCTATAATATTTAATGTAGTGGTAGAATGTAGTAATAGTAATAGTGCATGAATGTAAAGAAGACATCTATGTTTGAATGTTTTGTATCTGTAAAGTCAGATTTTCTGTAATACATATGTGTAGTTATTTGTAAGAAGGCAATGTTACAATTGTTATATACATTATGGATAGTTGTTTTCATCATTATAACATAGTATTATCGAATGTTACAACCATTGTTACATACATTAATACTAAAATACAGGTAACTTGTCAATGATTCTTTTTCTTGTGTGTCCTACTGGGGATTGAACCCAGGGGCATTCTACCTCTGAGCTACACCCCTAGCCCAATTTTTTAATTTTTTGTTTTGAAACAGAGTCTCGCTAGGTTGCTGAGAGCCTCACTACTTGCTGACACTGTCCTCAAACCTGCCATCCTACTGTCTCAGCCTCCCAAATACTGGGATTACAGGTGTGCACCACCACGCTCAGCTAGTGATTCTTTTTGTGTGTGTGTAGTCCTGGGGATTGAACCTAGAGGCATTCTACCTCTGAGCTACACCCCTAGCCCTATTTTATTTTTATTTTGAAATAGGGTCTTCACTAGGTTGCTGAGAGTCTCACTACTTGCTGAGACTGTCCTCAAACCTGTGATCCTCCTGTCTCAGCCTCCTAAGTGCTGGGCTTACAGGTGTGTGCCACCACAACCCACTGAACCTAGGGCCTTGTGCAGACTAGGTAAGCACTCCTCTACTGAGCTATAGCCCAAACTCAAATCAGTGATTCTTAAATGCTTTAGTGAGCCACTGTTACTGGTGGGAGTATGTTACATCACTCATGTGTGTTGAGCAGATGAAAGTTTTAGTAACTAATGTCTTTGGGGGGAAACTACCCAAATTACCATAAATCATTAATGACATTTCAGTCACCTGAAATGAAAACATTGAAAAACCTCCTGCTCCCACTGGCTGTAAGTAATGTCATTTCCAACTATAGATTTTTCATTGTCTCTCTCTCTCTCATCTTAATGATACAAAGGCAAACTGTGAACTTTTAAGTTAAAAGATAATAATGGGCCCACTTTACACTTTGAGGAAATAGAAACTAAAGTAACAGGTACTTCATTATTGTAAAAAATAACTGAATAAGAATTTTATTATTGGCCGGGCATGGTGGTACATGCCTAAAATCCCAGTACTTGGGAGGCTGAGACAAGATGATCATGGTTTCGAGACCAGCCTCAGCAACTTAGCCAGACTCTCAACAACCTGTTAAGACCCTGTTTACAAACAAACAAACAAACAAACAAACAAACAAACAAACGGACTGGGGGTATAGCTCTGAGGTAGAATGCCCCTGAGTTCAATCCCCAGTACCACAAAAAAAAAAGAAAGAAAAAAAAATTTACTAGGTTGCTGAGAGTATCGCTAAGTTGCTGAGGCTGACCTTGAACCTGTGTCCTCTTGTCTCAGCCTCCCAGGTACTGTTACAAGCATGAGCCACCACGCTCGGTCTCCCAGCTGTATTTTATTTTTTGTTTTGAAAAAGGGTCTCACTAAATTACTGCACAGTGCCACCCTAGAACCTGTGATCCTCCTGTGTCAGCCTCCCAAGCACTGGGATTATAGGCGTGAGCCACCATGCCTGACTACATTTATTTCTACATTTTGATGTTTGTTACTGATTATTTTGTAGCCTATCCCTCGACCAGATCCTGTGCATAATAATGAAGAAACACATGAACAAGTGCTGAAAACCAGATTAGAAGAGAAAGATGAATCCCTTGAGCAAGGACCCATGATAGAACAACTGAGCAAAATGTTCTTTACTACAAAGCATCGTTGGTATCCTCATGGACAGTAAGTTTCCTTTCTTCAACTCCCAATACATACACTAAAAGAACACGTAACTTTCATTGCATTCACAACTTCTGAAATGGTATTCTGCATGGGGAAATTAATCCCAAGTACAATCACATAGTGTACATTTTTTTTTTTTTCTGATACTGGCAATTCAACTCAGGGGTACTTTTTTTCTTTGGTGGTACCAGGGATGGAACCCGGGGCATTCTACCTCCGAGTTACACCCCCAGCCCTATTTTTTATTGTTTATTTTGAAACAGGGTCTCACTACGTTATGGAGGGCCTCATAAGTAGCCGAGGCTGGCCGCAAACCCGGATCCTCCGGTCTCAGCCTCCCAAGTACTGGGATTACAAGTGTGTGCCATCATCCCCGGCTAACTCAAGGGTACTTTACCACTGAGGTATATCCTCACTACTCCCCTTTTTCTTTTCTTTTTTTTTTTTTTGAGGTACGGGGAATTGAACCCCAGGGGCATTCTACCTCCTGGCTATACCCGCAGCCCTATTTTTTTATTCTTTATTTTGAAACAGGGTCTCACTAACTTGCGGAGGGCCTCACTACCCTGCGGAGGGCCTCACTACCCTTTTTCTTAAAAATTTGGAGACAGGGTCTCACTAAGTTGCCCAGGCAGGCCTCAAACTTGCAATCTTTCTACCTTAGACTTGGAGTAGCTGGGATTACAGGCATGTTATATTGTATTTTTGAAATTTTTATATATAGTAGTTAAAATGAAATAATACTTGATTTTTTTCTTTATTTTAATGAGAAAATTGAACCAAAGCTCTTTTTTTCTTTTTTGGCAGTGGGAATTGAACTGAGGTGCATTTTGCCTTCAAGTTATACCTCAGCCCTTTTATTTTTTATTTTGAAATGGTCTCGCTAAATTGCTGAGGCTGGCCTCGAACCTGTGATCCTCCTTTCTCAGTGTCCCAAGTCCTGGGACTACTGGCATGCACCACTCACTGCACCTGGCTTCATTACTCTAAGATTTCTGTGATACGTAATATCTCTCGTTTATCTTTATTTTCATCATGTTACCCAGATGTTTGATTTAAGCCTAGTCTTGAACTTCTGTAATGGCTTTCAGTATTTTTTCCTACCTGCATATTCCGTGTTACTGTAGTCTTTTGTAATCATTGCTTATAATCAAGCCACTGAAGTTATCAAAATCCTCTGAAGATGTGTCACTTGAAGGGGGCAAGACTGCAGGCAGGAAAACTATTAGGAGTCTTAAAACCAAGCATATTATCTTCAGACATCTTTGTTTAGTATCCTACCTATGTTTAATTTTATTCAATTATTTAATCTTATTACTCCTAATTCGCTTTTGACTGCCAATCAATTCAATCTGGTATGTCTTTTCCCATCAAGATTACGAGGCACTTCTTTTTTTTTTAGTGGTGTTGGGGATTGAACCCAGGGGCGTTCTACCTCCGAGCTATACCCCCAGCCCTGTTTTCTTTTTATTTTGAAACAGGGTTTTGCTAGGTTGATGAGAGTCTCACTACTTACGGAGGCTGTCCTTGAACCTGGGATCCTCCTGTGTCAGCCTCCCAAGTACTGAGATTTCAGGTGTGTATCACCAAACTCGGTTTACTAGCCACTTTCAATTGTAAACAGACTTTACTTAGTAAAGATATTGATTGTCCCAATATCTGTCCTAATACAGAGCTCAGCAGAAAAAACTCAGATATTAGTTTACATGCATAAAGAAAAATTTTACCTGGAATCATTGTCTTTTCAGATCATTCAACAAGTATTTATTTGATATCTACATATACAATTAAATTAAGGTAATATAAGCCCTTTGCAAATACCAGCTTCTAGATATCACTAACCATGTCTCCATAAGCCTCAGGCAATATGCAGTAGAGTAATTTTCTAATATTTTATCATTTTTAATTTACAGCAGTGAAAAAATATGGGACCCATTATGAATTTAATAACTGGGAATATATAACACCTTTTTTTTTTCTTGTACTGGCGATGAACCCAGGGGCATTCTGCCTCCAAATTACACCCCAGCCCATTTTATTTTTTATTTTGAACCAGGGTCTCGATAAGTTGCCCAGGCTGTCCTTGAACCTGGGATCCTCCTGTTTTAGCCTCCCAAGTACTGGGATTACAGGTGTGTACCACCACGCCTGACTTTATAACACTTTTTTAGTTAAAATTTTAGTAAGAGGATAAAATGCCAGCTGGGCGTGGTCAGGCAAACTTGTAACCCTAGTATTTGGGAGGCTGAGATAGGAGGATTGCAGGCCCTCTGCAACTTAGTGAGACCCTGCTTAAAAAAAAAAAATAGGAGCCGGGTGTGGTGGCGCACGCTTGTAATCCCAGTACTTGAAAGGCTGAGACTGGAGGATCCAGGTTTGTGGCCAGCCTCAGCTACTTAGTGAGGCCCTCCGCAACTTAGTGAGACCTTGTTTCAAAATAAAGAACCAAAAATGGGGCTGGGGGTTTAGCTCGGAGGTAGAATGCCCCTGGGTTCAATCCCCAGTACCAAAAAAAACCCAGTAGGGCTGGGGCAGGGGTATAGCTCTGAGGTAGAATGCCTCTAGGTTCAATTCCCAGTACTGCTACAAAAAGAAAAAAAAGGTGTAAAATACCTTTTTTTTTGTACTGGGGATTGAACCTGAGCATTTTATCTCTGAGCTATACTCCTAGCCCTATTTTATTTTTTATTTTTGAAACAGGGTCTCACCAAGTTTGCAAAGGGCCTCACTAAGTTGCTGAGGTTGGCTGTGAATCTGTTATTCTCCTGTCGCAGACTCCCAAGTACTGGGATTACAAGTATGCGCCACCAAACCCGGCTTAAATTTTATTTATTGTGGTGCCAGGGATCAAATCCAGAACCTCATACATGCTAGGCAAGCTCTCTGCCACTGAGCCGTGACCCCCATCTCCCTCAAAAAAGTACTTTTAAGCACGGTATGAAATAGGAATCTCTGTCTCTACTCATGCCCTGGTTCCCACAGGTAAATGCCATTAACTTTTCTACCTGTGTGAGATCCCTACCTTGTAGCTGCTCATTTTTTTGTACTCCCAGTTCAATAATGCTTATTTTATGTGTGTGTCGCACTGGGGATTGAACCAGGGGTATACTACCTCTGAGTCACACCCCAGCCCTATTTTATTTTGAAACAGGGTCTCACTAAGTTGCAGAGGGCCTTGCTAAGTTGCTGTGGTTGGCCACGAACCTACAGTTCTCCTGTCTCAGCCTCCCAAGTATTGGGATTACAGGTGTGCGCCACCACGCCCAGCTCCAGTAATCTATTAAAACAAATAGATTATTAAAATATATAGATTAACTGGCATATGATATATGTTCAATAATAATATGGTAAGGATAATATTGTTTTCTTCTCAGTTTTCCTGTTTTTTTTTTTTTTT
>PVJS01042319.1:0-17569 GCA_004027185.1 Glis glis | reverse complement strand
ACTGGCCGTGAACCTGGATCCTCCGGTCTCTGCCTCCCAAAGTACTGGGATTACAAGCGTGCGCCACCACGTCCGGCGGGATCTCATTTTTCTAAATGAATTACTTTGTGTCTTATTTCAAGATCCTCCATTATGTCACAAAAAAGGAAAACTTTAATGGGAATGAAGAAGTCTCTAAAATGATCTTTGTTGTACCCAAAGTCTATATCCATCTGCTTTGGGGATGACTTTTCATTCTGAACTATGGCTAAAACCCAAAAATCTAAATCTGTCATAACTCTCTGAAGAATAAGAATTTCTGTATTATATGCATATGATATGAAGGTCAATGAGGATTTCCAAGTTGATTACTTAAAAATCTCAAGATCCTTTTTAAACAGAAATAACAAATAAGTTTCAGTCTGCAAATCACAACTCTGATTTAGAAATTGCCTAACACCTGCATAGCAAACTGTTTACATGATCCTTAGAATAGGAATCAATGTTACATATATTGCAGCTCTGCCCCTGCTTTCTAAACATAGGCAAGTTTTGTAACTTCTCTGTGCCTCAACTTCCTCATCTACACAATGCAAAACACATGCACAGACATACACACACACAAATACATATACATCATAAGCTTTATTGAGATGATTATATAATTTATGTAGAGAAAATGCCTAGAAATGTGCTTGGTACATAGTTATGGATAAATGTTTCTGTTACTACCATCACTATTATTGTATTACCATTAGCATATTATTATGACAATATTAATGCTATAATTGTATTTAGAACTATTCTATTATAGATGTATGGAATGACAATTCTTTCAGGAACTGTTAAATAGAAAATGGCATACAAATTTAAGATAAAATAGTGTAAATGTCACTTAAAGGGGATATTTAGAAAAAGTAAACAGGATTTTTTCTTCCTTTAAAACAAATATTTCGCCGGGCGTGGTGGCGCACACTTGTAATCCCAGTACTTTGGGAGGCGGAGACCGGAGGATCCGAGTTCCGGCCAGCCTCAGCTCGCGCTGGCGTGCGCCCACTCGCTCTCTCTCTCTCTCTCTCTCTCCCCGTCTCTCTCTCCCTTTCTACTTAGTGAGGCCCTCCGCAACTCTGTGAGACCTGGTTTCAAAATAAAGTATAAAAAAATAGGGCCGGGTAGCCGGGCGTGGTGGCGCACGCTTGTAATCCCAGTACTTTGGGAGGCAGAGACCCGAGGATTCGGGTTCGCGGCCAGCTGCAGCTCGCTTATGCGCGTGCGCACGAGTGTTTTCTCTCTCTCCCTGCCTCCCTCTCTCTCTCTCTCTCTCTCTCCCTGTCTCTCTCTCTCTCTCTACCTAGTGAGGCCCTCCGCAACTTCGTGAGACCCGGTTTCAAAATAAAGTATAAAAAATAGGGCCGGGGATGTAGCGCAGAGGTAGAATGCCCCGGGGTTCAATCCCTGGTACCGCAAAAAAAAAATTCCCAGCATGACCAAGTTCATAAATTATTCTGAAACACTTTTAATTTGGAAGTGCTAATGTGCTAGCAGTGTATTTGCTTCCAAACAAAAGCTTCAGAAATAAAAGCTCGCTTGAGGGACAAACAAGCTAACTTCGCTTAGAAGTTTATATCTTTATAGTTATCTATATTTAACTATGGCAAATCATCTATATGCCTTTGGTTGGATGTTTAGACATAATTCTGCACATACATATATGCACATATATATGAGCATATATATAGTGAGTATAATTTTGTGCAAATATATGTTTATGTGTGTATACGTATATATATATATCTATATCTATATATATATATATAGATATATATATATATATAATCTCCAACAATGACATTTAAAACTTAAGGCCGGGCGTGGTGGCGCACGCTTGTAATCCCAGTACTTTGGGAGGCGGAGACCGGAGGATCCGGGTTCCCGACTAACCTCAGCTTGCGCATGCACACGCGCGCACGCGAGCGTTCTCTCTCCTTCCCTCCCTCCCTGTCTCTCTCTCCCTCTCTACTTAGTGAGGCCCTCCGCAACTTCATGAGACCCGGTTTCAAAATAAAGTATAAAAAATAGAGCCGGGGGCGTAGCGCGGAGGTAGAACGCCTCTGGGTTCAATCCCTGGTACCGCAAAAAAAAAAAAAAAAAATAAATAAATAAATAAAATTAAAAAAATAAAACGTAAGTGTTCAGATTTTAATCCAAATCCTCCTATCTCTGCTTATAGTACTGAAAAAAATCAAATTAGTGGATGTGTATACAAACAACACACATCACTGACTGTCTTAGATATTTGTGTCTCTACAGAACCAAAAAACACAGAATTAAATTCAAACCCCATATAAAGTGTGATTTTTTTATTTTTGCGGTACCGGGGATTGAACCCAGGGACGTTCTACCTCCGCGCTACACCCCCAGCCCTATTTTTTATACTTTATTTTGAAACCGGGTCTCATGAAGTTGCGGAGGGCCTCACTAAGGAGAGAGAGAAAGAGAGAGAGAGAGAGAGAGAGAGCTAGCTGAGGCTGGCCGCGAACCTGGATCCTCCGGTCTCAGCCTCCCAAAGTACTGGGATTACAAGTGTGCGCCACCATGCCCGGCTAACGTGTGATATTTTTTAAAATAATTTCTACCAGGGTGCCTCCTTATTTGGTTATTTTTATCATATCATTGATATGTCCTTTCTCATGTATTAGAAACTTAACCCCCCCCCCCCAAATGTAGGAAGTGCTAGCAGAAAGGAACAAGTGCAGGGTGAAGGTCTAGGTAGCCAATTCTGAACCCAGTGCTGAAATTTGGGAACATATTTGTAGATCAGAAAGAAGAGCTACATTATTGCAGGAATCAAACAAGAGGTAAAATAACTATCCAATAAAACTCAGTCTAGACATACCAGATTTGGAAAAGATTTATTAGAGAAGACAAGTTAAATTCAGCTTATCACATTGGGCCCTTAAAAAATGTGCACAGACCTAGATATAGGTAGCAACATTGCACTATTTAGGAGAATGAAAGGGAAAATGACACATCTCTCTCTTGGGAATTTAACCAAATAGCACTGAAATGACATCACCACGTCCGAACAGCCAAAGCATATTCTGATTTCAACTGGGGAAGAAGGAGCTGTGGATGACTACTATATAAAGAGTGGCTTAGTATCATCTCTATAAAAATGTCCCTCTGCTATAACATCTGCTTTATATCATATCTCTTCTTAGCTATGTGGGTGGTCAAATTATCTTTCCATCCTCATCTTAAGTGTGGGTGTGCCCATTTTGTTCTAGACTAAATGTAATTTTTCTCTCATTCAATAAAGACTATGGTTAAATTAGAGAAAATGAAAATTAACAAGTTGTAACAACAACTTTTCATTCAAGGCAAAAGAGTATTATCAGTAATTGAATCATTTTACCCTTCTTCCTTAGGAACTGAAATCCAATGTAGATCTTCTCCAACTACCACAGAACTCTTAGAATTAAGCAGAAGCAGCCCAGAATAACTGGTTTAGCCAAAGGTGTAGTAGAATAAAACATTTAGCAAAGGTTGAGAAAAGTCAAAGTCAAATCTTAGATGGCATAGGGACAACTTTAAATCTTCAGAAGTCTATCAGTAATCTGGTGCTCTGGGCAAGGGAAGGAAAGTATAGTAAAGGCTGAGTATCCTTTTTGGGTCCAGAACTGTTTTGGGTTTTGGATTTTTTTAGATTTTGGAATATTTGCTTATACAGAGTGAGATATTTTGGAGACGAAACCCAAGTTTAAACACTATTCATTTATTTTTCATGTTTCCCTTATACATATAGCCCAAAGGTAATTTTTCCAATATTTTTGGTGCACCTGCATTCTGACTGCAACTTATCACTGAGGTCAGATGTGGAATTTTCCACTTGTGGCATCATTTTGGCATTCAAAAAGTTTCAGGTTTTGGAGCATTTTGGATTTTGAGAATAGGAATGCTCAACCTGTATTACTTTCTTTAATGTTTTGGTTTGTGTGTTTCTGAGGAAGAGAGAAAAATTAAGATAAGTGCAATAAGTGCAAATAAATTACAATAAGTGCAAATAATGTTAGCGTAGGAAGGAATCTTACTGATGTTTTATAATAGAATAATATATATTCTGACCTGGACCAGAACAGTTTTATTTCCTATCTCTTTTCACAGAGTTATTGTCAATAGCTCCCTCTTTCATTTTCATAAGTGTTCTGATTTAGATAATAAATTTTATGGCTATGTTGTTGACAATATAATGCTCTCATGTTACCAACAGGAAACCCATTTAGTTAAGTAACTTCTCTAAATTAAAATGACCAAGATGGAACTGTGAACTCTCTGGGGGCTGAACTCCGTTTTTTCATCTGTTTCTCTATATCTGACTCAGGTGTACAGGTTGAATATATGAATAACTGCTAAATTCCCAGGGTATTCCTTTGTTCATTTTTTTTTTTTTTTTGGTACTGGGGATTGAACCCAGGGGCATTCTACCTCCGAGCTACACCCCCAGCCTTATTTTTTATTCTTTATTTTGAAACAGGGTCTCACTAAGTTGCGGAGGGCCTCACTAAGTAGCTGAGGCTGGCTGCAAATCTGCAATCCTCTGGTCTCAGCCTTCCAAATACTGGGATTACAAGCGTGCACCACCACGCCCAGCTACTTTGTTCATTTTATTGTGCTAGCCATTCTAAGTACAAGACTGATAATTTGGTAGAAATAGTGCTATGGAACGTGTGGATTTCACTAACCAGTAATAAAACATCAGTACCTTTGAGCTGCTAAAGTCACTGTAATTTACAGATGAGGAAAAAATATACTTTGAATGATTGCGCAAATTATAGGCTACTATTATCTCCACCCCACAGGAAAATTCACTCATCCTCCACATCTGCTATAAGTTTATTTTTAGCTATATGCAGTGGGTGGACAACTAGTTGTTTCCATCCCATCTTAAGCATGAGTGTGACCATCTTGTTTCCAGGCTCAGTGTACTTTTTTCTCCACTCACAGGTAAGTTCTAGAGTCGGAATAACTTGCCATGGCAAATATTAACATGCCATGACAAGATTTTCTTCTAGTTAGAACTGAGGATGATGAGTTCTATGATTAACCTGTCTTCCTTAGAAACTGAAATTGTCAATAATTTTCTTGATTGATCTTAGCAACTAATATGTGTTTTAATTTTTATTCAAAGTTGTGTTAAGTGTACCAAAAATGTTATTTTTAAATAATAAGCCCATTTTCCTTGAAACTAGAACTCTAATTACATAAATTTGTTCACAGTAATCAAAACCATCATACTTCCAACTGAAAATAAAGATACAGTTTATAAAAAAGAAGTAATAAACATGAGTAGTAATGGAAGTTTGCATATTAAAGATAATTTCTTGAATTTACGAATATAGGAGATATGTTATATCCATTATATTACTGATCTAGTTTCCAAATGCTCCTAAGGACTGCTAATCAACCATTAGAACAGAATTGTACAGAAAAGTATATGCACACACAACTGATAACCGATCACTCTTCCTGAATAAAAATTACTCAATAATATCATCTAGTGCATTGATAATTTCCAACATAACTCCGTCTTGTGCTTTTACCACAAAGGGAAATATTTGTTTCTCTTTAAGAAATTCTTGGTACTTTAATAATTTATTTTTATTGGTATATATGACAAGTTTTGATAATGACTTCAAAGAATAAAAAATTAGGAAAATAAATAAATTAGGAAAATATATATTGCTGGACAAATCACTGACTTATATTTAATAAACTTTTTCTACATAGTGCCTTCTATGTGAGACTATGGCCAAATAACACTTTAAGAGTGATTGTCTCTCATGACTTTATAATTGACTACATTTTATTGACAAAGATGGCATTAGAAGTATTATCAATACAGTATACATATTTAAAATTATTTTTCAGTGAACTTGCACTGAATTATTCCTAATAAATTTTGTCACCTATTTCTCTGTCCAACAATGTATTTGTAAGATTCTTAACTGAGGTTAAGTAAGTAGTTTGTGATTATTTTAAAAAAGGTTGGCAACTGGCCCACATACAATTGAACCCACTTTTTCTTAACTACTTACCTTTTTCATCCATGAAGCTGAAATAACCAAATATCTAAGTTAATATCATCATAAATTTAAAAAATTATCATACACTATATGGTGACATAAATAAGGACATCTTAACAAAATGTACATTATCCCTTTGTGTAGTTTTCATGTTTGTACACTGACTTTGCACTAGATTATGAAAAATGAGACTCACAGTAATTCAACAAAAGGACAGAGACTGTTAAAGAAACAAATATTTCCCTTTATTTGATTGTATTACATCTACTCATGGGATATTCATAATTAAAATTCTCAATTTACAGGCCTATAAATAAGGCTATTTAGCTGAAAACCAGCCAGCAAATAGCAGCATATATTTGAAAAGCTCACTCATGGAAAGTGATTTACACACCAACTCAGTTTAGTAGAGTCTAACAGTAGATTAGGAATTATCAGCATTTAAGAATCAGAAGAGTAACGCTCAAGATTATTTTATCAACAGTGAGTTTGCCTTACTCCTTTGCCAGCTTCACATTGGTAGGTTTTGCTCCAATAGGTATCCCATATTTGTGTAAAGTACTAATCAAAATCTCCCGCATGTCCTTGTTGTAGGAATCAAAGTCAAACACATTCCGAACCACACTGGAGAGACCTTCAGTGGGGAATTTCTGTATTAAAAAAAATCCTTATTATATATGTGATAAAGTACACAATATGAGAAAGATTTACAAAACTGATAGAACAATTATGCACAAATACACTTTAGCAGAAATTTATTGGTCTTGGTAGATAACCAGAGAGTAGGAATATGCATGTTTTTCTCTTCCAAAATTTGTCCAATGACTTAATATTTTCCTTTTAAAATAAGTATTAGAATTTGAGGAGGAACATTCCTGCTCTCAAATGTCAGGGCTATGCTCGGATCCTGGTGCTCAATGACTGTACCTGCTTCCTGAAGTTTCCTGTCTTTATAAGGAGCACCAGGTTGTAAGATTCTTAACTGAGGTTAAGTTGAAAAATGCTAAGAAGTAAAGGAGAGTGTTGAGTACCAACAGAGGAGTATTTAGAAAATTTACAGTCTATGAATAAATGAAAAAAATAAAGGAATAAGAAAAGAAAGGAAGAACAAAAATTATATAGGGAGTAGAGAAATAGGGAACAGCAGAGGGAAAGAAAACATGTACCATTGCAGCTAAATGAACACTGGTAGTTCCTCCAGGTCCTTTAATGGTTCTGTTTTGATTTTTTTTAAATGCTGGGATCTAAGCTGGCTAAACTGGACTTATCACAGTTTTATAGGTAGGATGAAGCTTTCTATTTTTCTTTTTCCCAAATATGTATTTTAATTGACAAATAATTTTTATATATTTATGGGATAAAATATGATTTTTCCAAATGTATATATCATTATAGAATGATTAAATCAAGCCAATTAACATATCCATCACATTACATACTTTTTTTTTTTTGCGGTACCGGGGATTGAACCCAGGGGCGTCTACCTCCGCGCTACACCCCCGGCCCTATTTTTTTTTTAATTCTTTATTTTGAAACCGGGTCTCACAAAATTGCGGAGGGCCTCACTAAGTAGAGAGAGAGAGAGAGAGAGAAAGGGAGAGAGAGAGCTGAGGCTGGCCGCGAACCTGGATCCTCCGGTTTCTGCCTCCCAAAGTACTGGGATTACAAGCGTGCGCCACCATGCCCGGCTTCATACTTATTTTTTTAATTGCACAATCATTTAAAATCTACTCTCTAGCACTTTTTATATGTACTTTATTATTAGCCATGGTCTATGGTCATCATGTGGTGTAACAGATTAAAAATGTATTCCTCTCAACTAAAAATGTGCACACTTTAACAAACACCTCTCCCTCCCTGTTCCCAGATTTGTTGGTTTTCTTGGAGAATTGGGGATGGGGAAGAGGTCAAGAGTCATTAGGCTATAGCCGGGGTTTGGTCGTAGAAGCTTGTAATCCCAGGACTTAGGAGTCTTAGACAGAAGGATCCAGGTTTGCGGCCAGCCTCAGCAACTTAATGAGGCCCTCAGTAACTTAGGGAGACCCTGTTCAAAATAAAAAGGGCTGGAGATTTCACTTGGAGGTAAAATGCCCCTTCTGGGTTGAATCCCCAGTACCAAAAAATAAAAAGAAAATAAAAAATAAAAATCATTAGGCTGTGGCTGTTAGCTTGATGACCATTATTTGTTATATAAGTAGAATTTAGATGAGGTTTTTGCTTGTTTTCTAAACCAAGTGGATTACACATCATACATGTTCACAGGAATTTCATACTCCTATCTACTAACGCTCTTATAAAACTTTCTTGTAGTATTTACAGGTGTGTTATCACTACTGTTAGTTCCTATTCTGTTTTCTATCTCTACATCATTTTTATATAAAAATAAAGATGTTTTCTACTCCGGATATCACATGCTTATGGTAAAAAGTCAAAGAATAGAACAGGAAGGCTTCCCCTGTCTTACTCCAAACCCTCCAATGAATTTCCTACCTGTTTGGTAATGGCCATGCTACAGAGGCTTGCTAAAGCCAATCCAAAAGCCAAATTGATAATGCTCATTGGTCTTCCACATTTATAACTTAGATTAAAGCTACTTCATGTCATGTAATCTGATTATTTACAGAAAGTCAAAGACCTGGTAAAAATTGTGCAGTCTAAAAATGAGAGAAAGAGAGAGAGAGAGAGAGAGAGAGAGAGAGAGAGAGAGAGATTGACAGTGTCTTCTAAACCTCTGTGCACAGTTGTGTGCCATACCTGTAAATGCTTGACGATGTTGACAACTTCCCTAGTGGAATAAGGATAGCTAATAATGCCCTGGTCCGCCAAATCCCTCAGCTCCCCAAAGGCAGCCACGAGCTTCTGAAGGATGGGTTCAGGCACATTTGGTCCATACTGTTTGAGCATCTTGAGCTCCGAGTGGGGCTTGGGGTTGTCAACTGCATGGCAGCTAAAAATGTCACCTAAGGGAGAGAGGAGATTCACATTTAACATGCAGCTAATCCATTATAACACTGCAGGAGAAAATCCAAATGGTTGTTTAAAGAGCCTTTGGTTGCTTATCAAAGCACAGACAGCCCATCCGACAATAAAGTGGGATGGAGAAGAAAGCAAATGACTAAAGCAGAAGAAAACCAGGTAATGTGTGGTTTATTCTGTGTTAGTTATTTTCTATTAAACATTATATAACACTTGAATAAATGCTCCTGGGAGATATTAGAATACAAAGACCAAGTCTCCTCTATGTCTCTGCCAATGTCACTCCTTCCCTAAAGGCATTCAGTGGTAACGGTTCTGTGCATTTATTCTTCCAGATCTACTTTAGTACTTTAAAAAATGGATACATGCAAACAAATATAGTTTTAGTGATTAATTCTTTTTCCATTAATGAGAATGCATTCTTCATATGCTTCTGAGACTGCCTTTTAAACTTTAAAAAATGTTGAAGATCATCAAAAATTATATACATCCATCTTACATGAATGCTTTTCTATGTGTAATAAAAAAGGGGGAATTAGTATCATCATTCTCCAAAGAAGTTACATCTTGTACAGATTGCTAGAATATACATTAGAGGTTACTTTTAGAAAAGGAAACTTTTGGACACATTGTCTACATTAAAATCAAGAAGAGAAATGTAGAAACACAAAATATTTTATCTGGAATTTAGGCAACAGAGAATGTACTAGGGAAACATAACTATGCACAAAACAAGGATGAATTTCTCATGCTAAAAGTTTGTAAAATGCTATTGATTCATAATCAAAGAGAACAGGGACAAAAGGAAGTTAAAGTAAATAGACTTAAATTATTTAATGAGTTCATTTTAGGAAAAGAAGAATATGATCTTACTTTATTTATTTATCTATCTATTTATTTATTTATCTATTTATTTATTTATTTATTTTGCGGTACCGGGGATTGAACGCAGGGGTGTTCTACCTCCGCGCTACACCCCCGGCCCTATTTTTTATACTTTATTTTGAAACTGGGTCTCACAAAGTTGCAGAGGGCCTCACTAAGTAGAGAGAGAGAGAGAGAGAGAGACAGGGAGAGAGAGAGAGAGAGAGAGCTGAGGCTGGCCGCGAACCCAGATCCTCCGGTCTCAGCCTCCCAAAGTACTGGGATTACAAGCGTGCGCCACCACGCCTGGCCATGATCTTACTTTAATTTAGTAAGAATAAAGTTATTTTTATGTGTGTGTGTGCATGTGTGTATGTATGTGCGTATTTAAAAGCAATTGAATAAAATGAAAACTTCAAACTTTTGTCTCATAAAGTTTTCAAATACAAACATGTAGAATAGCTTTTGACTTTTTTCTGAAAATGAAATATAACACTAATATAATCAAATAATTGTTAAACATCTATGTTCCAAGTCCAACCCTAGGTACTTTATATGTATCAGTGATCCAAAAATAGCTGTCTTCAAGGAGTTTAATGTTCTTGCACAGGAGATAAATGATAAATATTAGAAAGTATGTTTCAAAGAAAAGCGTGGTATAGGAGAGTAGAAGTAGTGGTGGTGGGGGAGGTCAGCAGGTAGGCCTCATTGAGAAGGCAACATCTGAGCAAACGTAGACATCCGGGGTACGGCTAATGCAAAGACCTTAAGGCAAGCAGACCTGGCACATGGAAGAGCAGAGAGGCTGGAACAGCACGAGTGACAGGCAGAGCAGTTCAGAACAGGATAGGATATGAGGTCAGGGAAACAAGAAGATGTGGGAGACACATTTCAGAGGACATTATAAACTGCTATAAAAACTTGTGTTTACACTCAGAATAAAACGGGAAGCCAGGGAAGATTTTAAACAGAGGAGTGAACTGCTGCGTGGAGAATAGAGCACAGAAGAGTATCAGGAGACAGATGTCCATAGTCTGTAGCACTGCTGCACCTCTCGTTAGCAAAGGCACTGACCACACTATGTTTCCAAGGATGTTTCGAGCACACATATCTTTTCCTCTGGAAGAAGTTATAGCATGCTTATTGCCCATTATAAAAGATTTAGATTAGCTCAGCTCAGGGTTCCTCTCCTGGAAAGCATCTCACTACAAGTGCAGGTATCATCTGACCCTCTTCATATTGCACTGTGGGACCTGGGCCTTGAGGAACCAGCACAAATGCTAATTCTCTAACTACTGCTTTTGCTGTGAGTAATAATCTCTCCTTTCCTCTGACCCAGGAGTCTACTCTCTTCTACCACAAAGCTGTGGCAGGTAATTTGTTAGGCTAAAGGTAGGAAAAATCTTCGATCCTTCACAGTTCATGACAAAAGCTAACAGTGGAAGCAGGCAGACCCATTTGGAGACTATTACAAGTAACCCAGGTGAGAGATTATAGTGGCTCAGGTCAGAATGGTGGCCAATGGAAGAAATGATGGGAAGAAATTCTAAAGATATTTTGAGGATAGAGCCAATATGATTTCCTGATAGATAGAAATATAAGAGAAAGAGAGAAATCAAAAATGCTTTTGACCCAAGAAGGATGGAGTTATCATCATCACTTATGATAAAAAGACTATAAATCAATCAGGTTTAAGAGGAAAAACAAATTCATTGTTGATATGCTAGATTCAAGATATAGGAGCTATTGAAAAGACAATTGGATATGAATGTGGAGTTTAAGGAGAGCGGTCTGAGATGGAGATAAAAATCTGGCAATAACAGTAATATAAATGGTATTTTAAAGCATGACATGTTCTGATTTTATCAAGGGAATGAGTTTGACAGGTAAAAGAGGAGCAGGGGCATTCTACCAAGCACCCAACAAGGAGACTGAGAAGGAACACTCATTAATATAGGAAAGAAACCAAGAAAGCAGTTGAAGGGGAGCTGAAAGTCAAGTGAGAGAAAGTGTATCCAAGAGAAGAGAGTAACCAACTGTATCATGTATATTAAATACTTATGATAAATTAAGTAAGATGTGGGCTGAAAATTGATCAGCGGATTTAGCAATGGAAAAGTCCCTAATGACCTAGACAAGAATTGTTTCTGTGGAGTGATAGGAGCAAAAATCTGACTAGAATGTACTTGAGAATGGTGAAGAAGAAATGAAGATAGCAAGTATAGACAAATCTGAGCACAAACAAGTGTTGTGATGAGTTTTGCTACAAAGAAGAGCAGAAGAATCTAGCAGCAGCTAGCAATAAAGGAGGATTAAGAAGTTCTGTTTTTAAGATTGAGGAAATCTTGAAAGGGAACAAAGTTTATGGCTGATGGAAATATCTAACAGAGAGGCTATACAGCAGAGGGAGGGTGGAGTTGCTAGAGCAGTACCCCTGAGAAGGGGGATGAAGAGCTCATCTGGAGGGACTGGCTCTAGATGGGAGTGTGAACAGTTTACCTGTAATGGGGGGAAAGCAGAGCATTATAGGTGGAAGACTCAGTGGTAGCAGTCTTTGGATATTAGTTTCTAATTGCTTTCATTTTCCTTAGTGAAGTAGAAAGCGAGAAAGCGGGTGGAAGGAGAGTGCGGAAAGTGAACCGTGGTTAGGCATGGGGAGGCATGGGACTGGAGGGGAAGTGGAGACTTTTCTTTTCCCCTCAATGAATGCTGCTATACTTCAATTTCTCACGGTGAGTGTTGAAGTATTGTATAATTTTAAAACAAACAAGTAAGAAGATTCATGCAGCAGCATGAAGGACATGAGGAGAGAGAAGATCTGAATTACTTGCCTAGGGGAACAGGAAAGTGAGAGAAGGAGGGGAGTGCGCTGTCACTACACTAAGGGACACTTGAGGCCTGTAGTCAAGAATTGAAAGTGAGATCAGTTGGAGTGGTTTTGGGCTTTCTCTGACCACATTTAGTGGCACATGTGGAGGCTCAATGTAGTCGGAGAGCTGGGGCTGAGTTCCACGTGCTCAGGATAAGCTGAGAGAAGGAAAGGAAGCTGAAGATGTATGCAAGAGAGTAATAAATGTGAACAATCATGGAATGTAAGCTGGGTTAAAAAAAGGATGGATAAAGGAGAAGAAAATATATGGGGGGTGTGACTGAAGAGGTGGTATAATTGGAGTTTCCAATAGATCTGAAGGGTTGTTGGATTTGAGGTACTTACTTAGAAGTAATAGTTGGAAAGATTGGAGGTGGTGGGTGCAGAGAAGAAATGAAGATTCCCAAGGAAATGTGAGAAAAGAGTCATGAAATTGAGATTATAGAAGAGTTTCAGTCAATGAAACTATGGTATGTCCCTGGGAGTGAGCAGCTGAGTAATGACACAGGAAAAGATTGCTGGAATAAAAACATCCAAAGGACCAAGAGGCCACAGAGTTGGAAGGGTCACATGTGTTATGTTGCAACCACTCCAAGAGGAGGGGCAGGCTGGAAAGAGTGACAGTGAACAGAGCTACAAACCATGGAGAAGTGACAAGGGGTTGTACATGATGGAATCTGATGACATGACATGTAAAGCTGGGGGTTTGGGGAAGTGACAGAGAATGATCCAGAAGTAGCAGTACCACTGCTTAGAAAGACTTCAGTGGGAGGAGGGAACTCAGGGGAGGGCTAGAATTTCAGCTGAGCAATAGCAGACGGCATAGCAGATTTTAGGATTTGGGGGTGGATGGAAGATGGAGACAGAATAGGAAGTGAGTGTTCTTGAGACATAAAAATTAATGTGATGGGGTGACCTGGGGAGTAAGGGTGATCTATAAGAACCTAAACATAAAAAGAACTCAAACCTTTTCCTACTAGAAACAATTGCAGGTTTACTTTGGTGTGTTCACATTGCTACATTTGTAAGAGCATCAGCAATACATGAATTATTAATGACTTTTAAAGTACTAGCCATATATAGTAAGAAATAGAAAAATGGTATAAATGAGCATATTACACTTCCATCCCTGATTTACAATGCAAACAACCCTTCCTACCAGTTTCTTGTGTTATGGGAAATTTTAATGCATGTCCATCATATATGTGTACACAAATCCCTTCTGCTTTTAAAAATACAAACAGTGGATACATGACTTACTGTTTCACTTAATATTTTAAGAATTGCTTTATCATTCCAGCATGGGATATCACTTATCACATTCCTTAAAAATAGCTGCATAGCATTCTACTGTGTGGATGCAATAGAATTTCTTTATTTCCTATTTGCATGGACATTTGGGTTGTTTCATTCTTGCTGTTATAAACAATGCTATGTTGCCTATCATTGCACTTAAATCACCATACAGGCAAATCTCTTGGATAAACCCCTTAACATGAAATTGCTAGATCAAAACTCCTACTAGGAGACTCTGTTTCATGCTGAGTATGAGAGTCCAGAATTATATACGTGTCACAGAGAAGAAAAGTCCTTCAAGGGTTATGATTAAGTTCATCCTGGGGCCTCTCTAAACAATGTGAATGAGTCTCCTCAGAGCTGGCCTTAGCCCCCTTTTAGGGGGATGTGACAAAAACAGACACTAAAACCATTTCTTACTTTATTCCCCAAAGCCCTAAACAACAAAGTTTAGTGTATTTGTTTAAGAAAAAAGGCTGTGGAATCAGATGGACTTAATATGAAGTTCAGTTCCACCAGTTATTAGCTGACTATAAAAGAACTGTTACTCTCTCTATCACATATTCTCCTTCTCTAAGATGGGGATAACGGATATTCTCACAGTGCAGCAGTTATGATGGTGATACAGCACATGGTAAGCAATGACAGCATTACAGCATTGTTATTAACATTATTTGTGTTATTACTATTGTTATTATTACTGTTTTTACCTAAAGTACCGAAGAAATCATTGCCTAAAAAAGGAAATCCAGGTCTGTTGGCCAGAACAATCATCCTAAAGTCAGGATGAATCACTATAACATTTTCTCTTCCATCCACATTAGCAGAATCTGAAAAACAAAATTTCTATTTATTCTTTACTGATACTAGTTCTTAAGACTATCAAGTTACAGACTTTTGCATAAGTAATCATACTATTCAATTATCTTAACAAAAACTCTAAGATATCTGGCTGTGATAACTGCGTTGCAGAAAAACAAAACTTTCTTGAGAAAGTTTGCTTAAGAACAGAATATTAATAAAGTATACACTAAATTATAGGAACTTGCACATTTATGTAAATTCAAAATACATCTAAAAAACACACTTGTCCAAATGTTGTCTTACAGTTCTTAAACCTGGCTTGAGATATGATTTTTTTTTTTTTTGCGGTACCAGGGATTGAACCCAGGGGCGTTCTACCTCCGCGCTACACCCCCGGCCCTATTTTTTATACTTTATTTTGAAACCGGTCTCACGAAGTTGCGGAGGGCCTTGAGAGAGAGAGAGAGAGAGAGAGAGAGAGAGAGAGAGAGCGCTGAGGCTGGCTGGCTGCGAACCCGGATCCTCCGGTCTCTGCCTCCCAAAGTACTGGGATTACAAGCGTGCACCACCACGCCCGGCTGAGATGTGATTATTTTTGAAAAATAAAAATAAAAAGGATAAAAATCCATAATGAGATAATTCACGGGTACTAAGGGATAATCCAACATTCTTTAGTTGTTATCAGCTGTGTCCTTTTGCATAAAGCCTGTCACTATGCAGCTTAAGAAGCTATTCCTGTCTAGATTATGCACTACAACCTAACTATATAAAATTAAGGTCTAGAAAACCTAGCCAATCCATTAGTGAAGTGTCAACTTATTCCCAATTAGGGGATTCTAATACAATTCTTAAAATGAGTGATCTCAAGTTTACTGGAACTTTCTTTATGCAAATGTTTAAAGGAAATGTCTAAAGGAAATGCAAATGTTTAAAGGAACTAAATATTATTATCTGCTGGCTGGTGCACATTCCAGATATTGTCTGAACTGTTAGTTCAGGCAATTATTTGATATAATAAGAGATTTATTATTGTGATTATTTTAAGAAGAACCATTTGCCACCTGGATTTATTTAAGTCCCAGCCTTAGGCTGTTCATCTTTAAAATATGATGGTTGTGACACACCTGCAGTTTTATAGAGATGAGTCTCTAAGAACCTACAGTCATAATTTTTTTGATACCAAATGGTAATCTTTCAAGGTGATACACATGCATGTACTACTACTGCAACCTATAGTTTTAACATCTTACCCCCAATAATTTTAGTAGTGCAAAAAACTAGCGTATGTGGCCAATATATGATAAAATCAGTATTATAATAAAAAATGAGAGTCTAAAAGAAGCAAAGAAAAATGAAAAAGGCTGAAAGCAGATGGGCTTATGAAACTTTTCAAAAAAGCTTGAAGCTTCAGGTGCTCTTGTTTAAAATGTCATCTACACAGTTGCAGAGGTGGGGTGGGGGGTTGGATAACTCAGTGGTAGAATACATGCTTAGCATCAGTGAGGCCCTGGGTTCAATCCCTCATACCACACCCATACACACAAAGTCATCTACAATCACACCTGAGTTTGCAAATTATTATGTCCCCTCTACTTCTAGGCTATCCCCCCAAACACATAAGAAAGTACAGAGGATTGTGAGGAAATATTCATTTTGTTTCAGCAACTCTTTCTTCCTTTCTATTTTACTGTCTTCATAATGCCTCTAAAAGGGCAGGCAGAATTCTAATCCTGAGAGTCCGAATGACATTGTTAAGAGACAGTATTCAGGCTAACTCAAATTCTCATTTTTTCATAAATTCATTTTGAACTGAAATATTAGAATTGTTATTAGTGTTGAGTTGAGGCTCTGAATGGCAATCCTGAAAATCCTCAATGCTAATGTCCAGGAGGAACAGCTCTGTGATGACGAACTTGTTCCTTTTTTTTTCTACCTCCAAGCCACCCCTCCAAGTCCTTTTTATTTTTATCTTGAAACAGGGTCTTGCTGAGTTTCTTTTATTTTATATTATTTTATTAGTGCATTGCAATCATACATCTTGAAGGATTTCATAGTGGTTGACGTATACATGCACTCATTGGTCAATTAGCCCTCCCCAATTCCCATCCTCCCACTTCCCCCCTTCCCCCTTTCCATTTTGAGCATAGCAGTTGACTTTGATATCTTTGTGTATGTCCATCCTGTGCACCAGTTTGTTTCCCTCTTCTTCTTTCCCATCTCCCCCAGTTAGTTCGCCTTCTTCGCTCATCTGAGGTTTTCTCTCTTTGTCTAAAGTCCCTCCTGTGTGGGGTCATGGCTCATCCTCCCGTGACCTCAGCACTGGGGTACTCTGGCGCGGGGCCAAGGGCTCGCCTGTCCCATGTCCCCAGTGCTGGGGGGAGGGGTTCTCCGGGGGCAGGGCCGAGGGTTAACCCGCCCCGTGTCCCCAGTGTGGGGGGGGAAGGGATCTCCAGGGCCAGGGACAAGGGCTCACCTGCCCCATGTCCCCAGCGCCGGGGGGGGGATGGGTGTCTCTGGGGGCGGGACCAAGGGCTCACCCGCCCTGTGTCCCCAGTGCTGGGGGGGAGGGGTTCTCCAGGGGCAGGGCAGAGGGCTCACCAGCCCCATGTCCCCAGCTTTGGGGGTCTCCAGGGGTGTGGCCAAGGGCTTGCCCGCCCCACGTCCCCAGTGCAGGGGGAGGGGTTCTCTGGGGGTGGGG